>OZ004603.1:38761370-39031892 GCA_963924605.1 Malthinus seriepunctatus
TCCAGCTGGCTAAATCTGTAATACAAAGAGTTCTTCTTTACTTGTGTGAAATGAGATGACAGAGGCAGAGGAGATTGCTATATGAGATTAAATAACATGAGTATGACAGCTGATATTAAAAGAGAGAGCTATAGAGGAAGAGACAGATATAAAGATAGAAAAATAGAGGAAGTTAGAGATAGATAAAGAGATGGATAAAATTAGATAAAAACATAGTAAAATAGAGGGAGTTATAAATAGATAACATGTGATAAAAACAGTAAAATAGAGGGAGTTTAGAGATAGATTCAGAGATAAGGAGATAGATAAAGAGACTGATGAAATGAGCTAAAAACATAGTAAAATAGAGGGAGTTATAGATAGATACAGAGACAGAGATAAGGAAATAGATAAAGAGACTGATGAAATGAGATAAAAACAGTAAAATAGAGGGAGTTTAGAGATAGATTCAGAGATAAGGAGATAGATAAAGAGACTGTTGAAATGAGCTAAAAACATAGTAAAATAGAGGGAGTTATAGATAGATACAGAGACAGAGATAAGGAAATAGATAAAGAGACTGTTGAAATGAGCTAAAAACATAGTAAAATAGAGGGAGTTATAGATAGATACAGAGACAGAGATAAGGAAATAGATAAAGAGACTGTTGAAATGAGCAAAAAACTTAGTAAAATAGAGAGAGTTTAGAGATAGATACAGAGATAATGAGATAGATACAGATAGATATAGAGATAAGGAGATAGATAAAGAGACTGACGAAATAAGAGAAATACATAGTAAAATAGAGGGAGTTAGAGATTGATACAGAGAGAGAGATAAAGAGACAGAAACAGAGATAAAGAGAAAGACAAAGAATGGGAAGAAAATAGAGAGAGAAAGAAGCCCCAGGGAAAAAGTCCAGGGGAGTTTTATTTCTCAATCTCTCTATTTCCGTGTCTGTCTCTTTATCTCTGTTTCTCTCTCTTTATCTCTGTTTCTGTCTCTTTATCTCTCTCTCTGTATCTCTGTATCTATCTCTAAACTCCCATTTTTACTCCTGTTTTTATCACATTTTATCAGTTTCTGTATCTATCTCCTTATCTCTATATCTATATCTAAACTCTCTCTATTTTACTAAGTTTTTTGCTCATTTCATCAGTCTCTTTATCTATTTCCTTATCTCTGTGTCTATCGCTAAACTCCCTCTATTTTACTGTTTTTATCCCATTTCATCAGTCTTTTTATCTATTTCCTTATCTCTGTCTCTGTATCTATCTATAACTCCCTCTATTTTACTATGTTTTTAGCTCATTTCAACAGTCTCTTTATCTATCTCCTTATCTCTGAATCTATCTCTAAACTCCCTCTATTTTACTGTTTTTATCTCATTTCATCAGTCCCTTTATCTATTTCCTTATCTCTGTCTCTGTATCTATCTATAACTCCCTCTATTTTACTATGTTTTTAGCTCATTTCATCAGTCTCTTTATCTATCTCCTTATCTCTGAATCTATCTCTAAACTCCCTCTATTTTACTGTTTTTATCACATGTTATCTATTTATAACTCCCTCTATTTTACTATGTTTTTATCTAATTTTATCCATCTCTTTATCTATCTCTAACTTCCTCTATTTTTCTATCTTTATATCTGTCTCTTCCTCTATAGCTCTCTCTTTTAATATCAGCTGTCATACTCATGTTATTTAATCTCATATAGCAATCTCCTCTGCCTCTGTCATCTCATTTCACACAAGTAAAGAAGAACTCTTTGTATTACAGATTTAGCCAGCTGGAATTTATTGTCTTATGTATTAAGACTTCATTTGTCTTCAACAAATTTACTTTTTGCTTTTAAAATCCAAAGTTAATTGAAAATTAAGAAGAGTATGGAGAGAGGAGTCTTAAGGACTCCAAGAGTGCTGTTTTCTTGAGAAAAAATGTCAAGATTTACATCAGTTTACTTACTATTTATTAAAATGAAAAATACACAATAGTATATTATAAGACGTATATTTAATATAATTATGTACACAAGAAAATAATAATAATATACTAGTAATTAAGTAATTAATTATACAAATTTAAAACTAATTATTTGTAAACAGTTTATTATTGATTGACGGGCCAACGCTTAGTAAATCACCCAAGCGAGATTCAAGAGACATAAAAGTCCCTTTAACGATTCAGTCTTGTGTCCTAATCGAGGTGTGCATCAGAAATTAAAAAATGTAAAAATAGCTATACCATTAAAAAAAAAATGATTAAAGGTTGCAGCCCAGGGCATGAGCTGCAACAAGTCCACCCCTCGTTAGATTTCGAAAGAAATAACTAAAACAAATAAAGCTTGAGGAGTCATCGCTTGAGGAGTTGGGCTCATCAAGCGGTGGCCCACAAGACATAATACATAATTAAAACAATAAATAATTACAAAATATTAATTAATATTAAAACTGGTAATGGCTGCTTATCGGGTAGCTGCTAGGTAGGTGGCGTCGCTTCAACCCTGCACCTTGTCCGAGAGAGTACGAGGGGTGGCACCCCCGTCCACCACTGGGGGTTGTCCTCGAAATTGTCGATTGTTGCTCCTCCTCCTTGGTCTCTAATGCGCATGCGCGTGAACTCCGTGTAGGAGTGCGCATGTGCGTTGACGCCGGGCGGGGAGGGGTAGGGGGGAGGGGACCGCCGACCCCCCTCCCACCTACCCCTCCCCGCCCGGCGCCAACGCACACCCACATTCCAACATGGAGTCCACGCCCATCGCCACATTAAAGACTACGGAAGAGGAACAACCTCCGACCAATTCGAGGACAACTCGCACTGGTCTTAGAGGTTGCTTCCCCTCGCGCTCTCTTTAACGTGGAGAAGAGCTGTTGGAAGCAACTTACCTAGCTGCTACGTCTTCGCTAGCGATGACCAGTAAATAGGGGTAGCTACCCTTCTAAGCAAGCAATGAATTTAAATTGAAAAAAATTAATTAAAAAAAACTAATCGAGAGGTGTAGCTACCCTTCTACTTAAACACAATCCAAATTAATTAAAAATAAATTAATAATCGTCCATTAAATCTCCCAATCCTCATGTTGGGTCCAAAACCAGAAGACACTGTCGACTTGATAAAAATAAGCATCTTTCCGAATCAAAGGTGGAATGTAATCTGAAACTAATCGAGATGTTAGTCTGATGTACCCATTTTGGACACAAGCTGAATCGTTAAAAGGACTTTTGCTTCTTAAAGTTTCGTAGTTATCGCTCAATCATTACTTCCAATTAATTAATTTTTAGTAACCAATAATTAAAAATATTTTGATTCAAAATATCCTGAAAGCGCTGTCCTAGATAAAATCTCCTTAGATAAAATAACTTCAACTTGGTCCATTAACTTTTCTAAAAATCCTCTTGATGTGGACTAAAGGGCACTCTCACTGTCACCGATAGAACGGAAACTGAAATAAGATATGTTTTAGTATATGTTTCGATTAAGTAATTAATTTTTATTTTTCAATATAAATTAATTAAAAATACATGCAGCATGCAGCATAGCAAAAAGCAAACAACTTCTAAGGTGTTTTCTCTATTTAAAATTAATTAAAATTACTTACTTAAATTTTAGTAATTTTCGCCCAACGATTATTTCCAATTAACTTTTAATAACTAATAATTAAACATATTTTGATCCAAAATAGCTCGAAAGTAAAAAAACTTAGGTAAAATAACTTCAACTTGGTCCATTAAGTTTTCTAAAAATCCTCTTGATGTTAGGCAAAATAAAGCACCGTTAGTCACAAGACCATCTTTCAAAGTCGAAGATTTGAACGGAAACTGAAATAAGAAACGTTTTAGTATGTAATAGGCATGTGTCGATACAGAAGTCAACCAATGATTATTTTTAATTAGCAAAATTAACTAATTAAAAATACAAGGTGTAAGCAAAGTGCTTCAATAAAGTTATAGGAAGGTGAGTTCTCTACATAAAATTAGGTACTTACTTTAATTTTAGTAGTTATCGCCCAATGATTATTTCCAATTAATTAACCAATAATTACAAATATTTTGATTCAAAATATCCTGAAAGCGCTGTGGGAAAATCAACTTTATAAAATAATTTCAACTTGGTCTATTAAGTTTTCTAAAAATCCTCTTGATGTGGACTAAAGGGCACTCTTACTGTCACCGATTGAACAGAAACTAAAAAAAATAAGATGTGTTTTAGTATGTATTTTAGGCATGTTTCAATTAAGTAATTAATTTTTAATTTGCAATAAACATTAAATAAAAATGCATGCAGGATTCAGCATAACAAAAAGCAAACAAACTTCTAGAGTATATTCTATGTTGAAAATTAATTAAAATAACTTACTTAAATTTTAGTAATTTTCGTCCAACGATTATTTCCTATTAATTAACTTTTAATAACCAAGAATTAAACATAATTGGACCCAAAATATCTCGAAAGCGCCGTCAGTAAATAAATTTAGGTAAAATAACTTCAACTAGTTCCATTAGGTTTTCTAAAAATCCTCTTGATGTGGACCAAAAGACACTCTCACTGTCGACGATAGAACGGAAACTGAAATAAGATATGTTTTAGTATATGTTTCGATTAAGTAATTAATTTTTATTTTTCAATATAAATTAATTAAAAATACATGCAGCATAGCAAAAAGCAAACAACTTCTAGGGTGTCTTCTCTATTTAAAATTAATTAAAATTACTTACTTAAATTTTAGTAATTTTCGCCCAATAATTATTTCCAATTAATTAACTTTTAGTAACTAATAATTAAACATATTTTGATCCAAAATAGCTCGAAAGTAAATAAACTTAGGTAAAATAACTTCAACTTGGTCCATTAAGTTTACTAAAAATCCTCTCGCTGGTCGGCAAAATGAAGAACTGTTAGTTACAAGACCATCCTTTCAAAGTAGAAGATTTGAACGGAAACTGAAATAAGAAACATTTCAGTATAATAAATTAAATAAACATAGGATTTTTTCACCAAGTTTCACTTTAAATATTTACAAGGAACCAGAAGAAGGAAAGCATTTTCGGGAATATTTATTGCTATTTAGTAAATTAATTTAATTAGTTAAGGGAAGTTACCTAAAATTTTTTGAAAAAATAAAGTATCGGAGTAAAAGTAGGTACTATTGATTTACATAATAATTTAAATTAGTTAAACGTTTAATTGTTTTGAGATATTTTACATAGAAAGAAGTTTATTAACTAATAAGCCTACTAAATGTATTTGCAAAATAGCTCTTTCTCTTATACTTTAGATATCCTTAAAAAGACGAAAAGTACTTACATTAATCGTTGTTAATTTTCTTGTAATCCTCGATCCATTGGTCTTTGGAATTATTCTGGTATAGAGAGCACTTAACGAACGATCTTTCTAGTTCAAAAGTTGAATAAAATCTGAAACAAATTACGAAATGTTTACTATGATAGACACAAAGTGAATCATCGCAAATTCAATGTTCTTATCTATTTTTAATTTTTTTTCCTTTCACGAAATTTATTCTTATGCTTATCGCCACATTATACAGGATGTTGAAGAGAATAGAATTTCAAACATCAGATTACTATGTGTTTACATGATAATTTAAATTAGTTTAATGCTAATTATTAAGAGATATTTTACCTAAAGCCTATTTTGAAATTAGGACAAAACTCAACTTAATTAATCAACTCTAAAATATTACTGGCCAAAAATTTCTTACAAATACACCCTTAAAAATAATTAAATAATGCTATTGCTTGATTTGAACATTAATAATTAATTGTATTTTTTGTTAAAATTAATTTAATGAAAGTAATCCTAGTCTTTTTCTTATTTTCGAGAGTTAATGAATGACCGACTCAATTACGGGGTATAATTGCATTAATTACCTACATACGAATTACTGATTATTTTGACTCGACCTTATGTTTATGTAAATTAAATTAATGGCTACGTATTTAAAGCACTACCTAATTAAAAATATTTTTTAATTTTTATAACATTTCAAAACAGTGAATTAAAACGCTTTAAATTTATTTAATAAATTAGTTAGCTAGACAAAAGTTATAAATATCATAAATCTTACTTACAAAATGTTTTCACTCGTTTTATTGGGAATGCAACTGGCAGCTTTCTTTCCACAATTCCAACTCTGGAATTGTTGTCCCTGTCTCTGTTCATTTTCTGTTAATCCCTAGGTTCTGTTGTTAAACGCACTGGCACTTCAGGAACGATCCTTTCGACTTAGAAGTTCAAACGAAACTAAAACAAATTACGAAGTTTTACTATAAATGACAGAGTGAATCATCAAATACTTTATCAATTGTTGTGCCTTTGTAAATTTGTAATTTATTAGATTTACACAACAATTATTATGTAACGAAATATGTATTTTTATACTTGTAAAAGTTAATTATTTATTGTTACTAAAAACTTGTCAGGATAAAAAAATAATGTTCTAATTTAAAATTACTGTTATTTTATTAATTCCCTAAAATCAATTTATTTAATTTTGTTTATTAATAATCTTCAGAAATAAATTAAATAATGCAAATGTAATTTAAATTTCCGCCTATTACATAGGCCATCCTTTGCTTTGATACTCGCATGTTATTGGTCGATATATCTTTAGTGGTAGGGAATTGGTAGGAGAAAGTTAATATAAGTGCGAGTTTCGCCATAAGTTCAGATTCTTATCAGTAACACAGATCAGCAAATTTTAGAAAAATAAGGGTTACTCTTGTGAAAATCAACTTTCAATTTTCGATTTTTTTTTGATTGGAAGTTGTTCTTTATATTATAATAAGTATTTCTACTAAGTATTAATTAATTTTCTTTAATATTAAGGGTAGAAATTTAAGTATTGTGAACAATAATTATTTTTAATTAAGGTAAGTCGGGGTAATCACCACTGTGGGGCGAGATGCCACCCCAGTATTTTTCAAAATTCTTCCAACCTATCTCTGGAAAATTTTATGTATAGGGTGCTTGTGATAGTAAGCTACTAGCAAACATTGTTGAAAACGAGATTTCGCAAGTCAAAAGTTTTCTAAAAAATTAGTTTTTTATGTTTGACGAAGTTTTTACTACATCTCAGCTTTTAAATTTTATTAGTTTTTTTTTGGGTTTTCGATATCAACGAATTGTTAGCTGAAAAGACGGCACTTTTCAAGTCTATTGTAATTTTTGCAAAAAAATTTGCATCAAATTTGATTTAGTTGGAGAGTTTTCCATTTTTACCCATAGAATGGGGTAAGACGCCAGATTAGTGCAAAGTATGAAACTTAGACTCATTTTATTTGGATTTATAGTAATAATGCGACAATAGTGCCGACAATGATGAAAATGTGTAATGAAAACTATTACGATAACAATGGACTCCGTAGATTGGATTTACTGCATAATTTGCATGAAGTGGTTACACGAAAGATGTACATGGATTGATAACACATGTGACGATTGAGGTCAATAATATCTAAGGATAAAATAGTTTTTTTTTCGTTTGGTACCATTCCGGACTTTCTAATCGGGACTAAAACTCACTTGGACATCTTACCCCAATGCCCCGGGTAAGATGCCAGTTTATCAAAAAATAAAAAAAAAATTTTTTCACTATGCTAATAATAATTTATGTTGATTTGATATTGCTATCAATTAGTGTATTCTTTGAGTAATAAACACATATTTTTAAATTAATCTAACTATGTATAATAAAGTTTTTATAAGTTAAATAGAAAACGTATGACATCTTCTCCGACTTGCTTTAATAGAATAAAGCTATGTTATTAATATTGTTTTAATAACAAATAATTTTTTATTTTAAATTTGAATACCTAATTAATTAAGTTTGATGTGTAGGTATGTAGTATTTAAGTTATATTTGAAAAAGTATCTATACTTGTAATTATTTAATAATTAATTATAATAAAGGTATGAATTAGTTATGTAATTGTTTTACTGCAATTGAAGGATATTAATTTCTTATAATATAGTTTTTCTGAACCGAGATAATTAATAATAATAACACAACATTGTTTTATAGACGAAGATATTTGTTATGAAGTTTTTTATATACTTTTTTTAAAGCATTTTTTATGAGCTGAGATTTTTATGCATCCTTTTTGATTAAAAATTTGTTATATAAATCTCGAAATTTTGGGAAAACGGTCCATAAAATTAGAAATTGTTCCCAATAATAACAAAGGTTACTGTTTCAAATTTTGAGGAACCAAAACAACCCTAAACTAATTATGCTATGCACCCTCTTTAATTTTTAAATTTTGAAGCAATTTTGAGTATACTCAAAATATATACTTTTTTATAAACTAAACGGTTTTATATGCGGTTTATTATCATATTATTAACCAGAATTTTTTATACAAAAAATTTAATCACTTATATAAGTAAGTACTGGAAGTTTATGTAACGTGCACCACCTCCTGGGGGTTAAGAAATATAAACAAAAGTTATAACACAATAAAACGCAAGATTAATTTATACCATCTTTAATTAATAAAGGAATTTAAATTATTTTTTTACTTAAAAGGATATTAATAAATGCAATACACCATATCAAATTATTAATATTAATGTAAAGGAGTTATAATTAAAATTATAATCAGTAATAAGCTTATCAATGAACTTGAATTACAAAATAATTGTTGATCAGGATATTTAAATTTTTACCCTTAATATTAAAGTAAATTAATTAATACTCGGTAAAAATACTTATTATAATATAACTAGCAGGACCCGTGGGCTACGCCACACGCCTTTTAATTTAGCGGTTCCTTAGTTTGCAAAACCCTTGGCAAAACCTATCAAATCTTAATTAGGTATAGTATATGAGCCCAACATACTCTACAATGTAGCAATAAATCGATATTGTGAAATTTGTGGGCATACGAATGTATGTTAATAATAATGTAGAAGCAAGAAAAGGCCGCTATGATGTCTATTAGGAAAAAGGTGGAAGCAGGTGCTTTTTATCGTGCACCACCAATGACGGCACCTCCACCACCGTTTCATCAGAACCGTTACCTCAGGAAACCCTCTACAACCACCCGCTTAAATTTTAAGTAGCACCGCCGCCTTAGGGACCTCTATAACCCCCCGCTTTAATTTAAATTGGGAGGCACGTGCACCGCTAATGTAAACATTGCCGCCACCAAGCTCACCAAAATCCTCGCTTCAGGGCACCCTACAACCACCCGCTTTTATTTCATTCGAAAAATACGTGCACACCACTAACGTCAGCACCACCGCCACCGATATCACCAGAACGCCGCTCCAAGGACCCCCACAACCACCTGCTTAAATTTCACTTGGGAGGCAAGTGCATCATTAACGTCAGCACTATATCGCCACCGAGAACAACAGAACTGCCACCCCAAAAACCCCTACAACCACCCGCTTTAATTTCAATTGTGAAGCACACGCACCGTTAATGACAGTACCGCCGTCTCAGGGAACCCTAATAACCACCCGCTTTAATTTCATTTGGAAGACACGTGTACCACTAACGACAGCAGCCCCCCCCCCCGTATTACCAACACCGCGTCCTCCGTGGCCCCCAAAACCACCTGCTTTTATTTAAAATGTGAGGCAGTACATTTCTTGGCGAATTTGTTAGAGTAGATTTTTAAAAGTATAAAATTTGAAATATTAATTTTTATGTGTCAATAAATTATAGAATTTAACTAACTTGAAACCATAAAGGAACGCATTCAAAATTGATTTATAGTTCATGGTACATTTCTGTATAACCAACATAGTTTTAAATTTTAGTTTTTGGGAGTTCTTTCACATTTTTGCCAATTTCTAAGCCCCCAGTTGATATATCGTAATCATACCTAGCCTATGTTACTCCCAAAAGTACGGTCTATATGCGAAAGAAAAAATTATTAAAATTGGTTCGGTGGTTCGCGAGATCTTAAGTAACGCACATACATACAAACATCTTACTTTATATATTAGTATAGAAGAACAACTTCCAATCAAAAAAAATTCGAAAATTGAAAGTTGATTTTCACAAGAGTAACCCTTATTTTTCTAAAATTTGCTGATCTGTGTTACTGATAAGAATCTGAACTTATGGCGAAACTCGCACTTATATTAACTTTCTCCTACCAATTCCCTACCACTAAAGAAATTATCAACCAATAATATGCGAGTATTAAAGCAAACGGTTGCCTATGTGTTAGGTGGAAATTTCAATCACATTAGCATTATTTACTTTATTTCTAAGGATTGTTTATAAACAAAATTAAATTAATTAATTATTTAAGCAATTAAAATAACAGTAAGTTAGTAAGTAATCTGATTTGATCTTTTTAAGTTTATTTTTTCAAGCTTATTGTACCTAATGTTTTATGTTAAATTAATAGACAACAAAGAAAGAAAAAATCAGTTTTGAACTTTAGGTGCCCCACAATTCATTTTAACGTATAAAAATTAGAACTATAAATATACAAAAAGATGTTGTTTACAAATTTGAGTATGACCAGGAAACTGAATAAATATAATTATTGTTCTTTACATCATTTCAAAGTTAAAATACAAAAACAGAATTTTGATTAGTGGTTGTTTTCTTACCCTAAAGTTCAATAACCGCTTATGACTAAGATTTACAAGAAGTTACATAAGAAAATTAATTAATAATTAAAAGATTCCCTATACCTTAATAATATTTCTGCTATTCCTTGCTTTGCATATTATATCCAATGATAAAACAATACACTACTCACTAAGGTCTTAGGACTAGATCTAAACAGTTCGACTTACATTGACAAACTGAGGCTCAAACAGGAAATAATTACGTAACAATGACTATTGGTGTTTCATATTACATTTTGAAATGTTATTTTAGTTTATTTTAAAAGTAAACATGTATTAGTCATCGACAAATAAATTTAACTGTGATATTCACATAGTTTTTTATCCTTAGCAAATTTTTCCACTTACAATAAGAAATATTTTTTGTATAATGGAGTAATGCCTATCTTTTTAAAAATTAAATAAAAAAATTACATTCAATTTTTTTGAACTTATTGTAATGTTTGTATTAACATCATTTTACATTTTTAATAATTAATGGTAGCTACTAGTTATTTTTTAGTAATAATATCTCACATCAGTAAAAAACATGGAAGAGTGACCTGATCCAACGAGTTGTTTTCTTGAATAATTATTGTGCTTCCTACTACTAATCTGATATTTAGCTGCTCTGGCAGTTGTTTGTACCTGAAAGCACAAAATTGATTAATTTTCTGATTACTATTTACCAAATTAAACAAACATTAGCAGATGGTCACACAATATAGAAGAAATTTAATAACATTTCAATAACACGAATCAAAAATTATAGTATGAATTTGACCAGGACCCAAACTCTTATAAAACTAATCAAATATGAAAAATAATTATTAACAAAATAAATTATTAAAAATATACTACTTTTTCTTCTTCTAACAAAGTTGAGGCTTTTGGCCTCTCATCTCCATTTTATTTGTTTTCTAAGTCTTCCATTTAATTATGTTTCTTCAAGCTTATATTTAGCTTCATTCTTTTGCTATTGTTCCATCTTCCATTCCATGTAGGTGTTCTCTGCAATTAGTTTTTCTTGGAATAGAAATTGCTCTGGCAGTCGTTTGCATCTAAAAGCACAAAATAAATTAATTTTGGAATTACTATAAGAATTAATCAAATTTGAAATATAATTAAGTTATTATAGTGACTACTGATCAAGCAAATAAAATATACAATAAACTATTAGTTTAGACACTACAGGTAAACAAGTCGAAAGTTAAATTGCAACAATTCCGGTACACATAGTTGTGACTCGATCAGTTATTATAAGATATAGGGAAATAGTAAAACTTTATACAACCTGCCAAATCCTTTGTTTTGAATTATAGTTGTACGTAATTTTAAAACTATTAAACATCAATGTTGCGGTGGTCAACGGTTGGAAAAACTACGGCAATATCAAAGTTCTAATTCCAACAACAGTACTTACTTCATCGCAAAAGCTTATTTTAAAGCTTAAATTCAACCCTTTTTCACTTGACTGAAAGCAAAATGTAAGTAAATTAAATATTTAAATTTATATAAATTTAAAAAATCCAAATTTTTAGGTTACGTTTAAAATGATAATCACTTGCATTTCTCAAAAAACCATTGAATAAATTTCTTACTCGCAACTTTTTATACACTTATATATATCTGCTGGTTGCAGATACACAAAGAATTAAAACCGAAAATTATGAATTATGCCACAAAGTAAAGAATGAGGGACAAAGGGTTGGATTTCGCAACTTATTTGAATCTTTGGACATTTCTGGTAAAAGAATTGTTAACTTAAATTAGTTTATGAAGTCCTTTTAAGGGTTGATCTCCACAGTTTTGAGATTGTACTCATAAACAAGAACTATTATAAATTCCTTTTATTCATATCAAAAACTATCAATACTGTTGAAATAATTATAAAATAAAACTAAACAACTTCGATGTTGTTAACTATTACTAGTTTTAAATTAAATACTTACAAAATTTAAGTAACGATTTTAATATTAACTTAAAATTAATAGAGTTTTTTTGTAAATATCGTAATAGATAGTTATAATTAACATAAATAATTAATGTGCTGATACAAGTCAATTTAATTAATCACAGTTTCTATAAAATTATTTTTGTAAATTAATTAAAATTTGAGGCACAATTATCAAAGGCATCCAAGTACAAAGGCACAAGTTGCAAAAAAGAGAGATTCTTTTAATTAAAAAAAAAATTAAATTACGAATTAGTTACTCGTTTTAGTATCATCTTTTTTATTTTCTTCTTCTTTTTGATTGTAGACAATTTCAGCGTATTCCGTTTTGTCGTCGTCATGTTTTAATAATGGTTTACTGTTTGGATTAATTAAATCCAATTCGGCGTAAACTATTCCTTCTCTAGATTCGGGCGTAGTCGCTTGTTTGCTATCGTCTATTGGTACTTTTGTTTCGACCGTTTCGGCACTATTTGGCCTTTCTTCATCTTCGGGAAGTTCTTGCTTCTTTTTAAACAGCGAAGTTAATTTTAGGTTTGGTAGATAATTTTTTAAGTTTCGCGATCTTACGTCCACACTTTCGGTGTCGCTGCTAAAAGAAATGAGATATGAAAAATAATGCAACAAAAATAGATTTAAATATACAGAGTCAAGCAAATTATACTACATGTTTTGGCATTTGAATTTATAGCATGACGGTCATAGAGGTCACTAGAAGAACAAAATCTGAATATTGAAATGAAATTTGATAGATTGATTGTGGTAATTGGAACAAATATTTTTATTGATTCGGATAGAAAATTTTATATTCTACAATTTTTATTAGAGGTAAAATTACCCTCAGATCGCCCCTTAAGGAGCTAGAGTCGGGAGAGACACCGTAAGTTGTTAAAACCGTCGTAACACATATTTTACTATTTTTGATTTACATTGATAGAGACTAATTATGATAACTAGAACAAATATTTTTATTGATTCGGATAGCTAATTTTATGTTCTACAATTTTTATTAGAGGTAAAATTACCCTCAGATCGTTCTTTAAAGAGCTAGAGTCGGGAGAGACAGCTAATTCAAGGTGTAATATTCGGAAAACATTATTTACCCAATTCTTGCATTTCGATATTGAGATTTTGGTATTATTACTAATACCACCAAAAATGGAAATTTGACTAGACTATTTATAAGTACTAAAATATTATATAAAAAATACTCACGATTCTCCTGTATGTCGGACAACAGTTACTCCTATAAAAAACAAAATAAAGTTAATTTAAAAAAGGAAAAATATTCTTAATAAATTTCTTTATTTTATAATACAATTCGAATAGTTATCTTAATGTTTTGAGAACACAAGGGTAATTTATAACGGACAGTATTTTTTTTTTAATTTTTCATGCAAACACTTAAAAAAGTAACGAAGAAATGAGACGTAAAAAATGAAATATAAATAACTTACACTAAACTTAAACATACGAAAAATTACTTAATTAAAAAAAATTAAATTATTGTCTTTTAATTACACATAATACTTATATTTTTTTAAATTTTTTATAAAATAAATGAGAATTCTTCAATAGATTCTAAATGTACATTTTTATCACTCAATACACAATTGGAATGCATAAAATATCGTCATTAAAATTCAACACATTTCTTATTAAGTACTAGAAAACACCTTTGATCTTTTCGTATTCTTCATATTTCTTAAATATTAATTAATTACATTTAAATTATTATACACAATTTTCATTTTTTGTCAAGGCAAGCCTACAATAATAATTATAATAACAGTCAAGTTTATTTTAAATATCAGTTTAAACAAATAGAAAGACTAATTTCTAACAACCACGTGAGAAAAGCCAAATAGTATACACACACGTCCTTAAGAGGGTTGATTACACCATGTTGTTTCATACATAAATAGGGAAGTCATCTCAGTGGGTAGTTGTAATTAAGAAGTTTGATAACGAAAAAAATAAATTGTTTTCGTAAAAGTTAACAATATGTTGATTTTGCATCCATCAAACATGGCGGATTTAACCGCCATCTTGAAACAATTGAAAAACTAACGTTGAGCGCTATTATTGTAACTTTTAGAAAGATGATAAAATTTGATGCATCTTTCCCTCATTATTTTCGTTATTAGATCCCTAAAGCACCCTTGTTGACTACCCTAAAAGTTAAGTCGTGGTTCCACTGTATTTTTACAACCGTATAAAGGGATCTTACGTAACTGACTAGTTTGGTAGTCGACTTAAAAACATTTTTAAGAAAAACTAATACTAGTCAACTACTTACGATCACCTAAAGGGCATAAAAATGCAATTCAAGCCGTTACCCAACTTTATGTTGCAACCACATAGTTTTGAGCAACCCTTGAAGCAATTTTTACCTTAGACGATGTTTCTAAGCTCTGTAAAAAATTGAGCAACTTTCAAATTTCATCCCCTAACGTAAAAACGCCTTGTGCAAATCAAAATTTTCTCTTTACGTAAATAAAAGCTTTTTTAGTAGTTTAATAAATTTCTCTTTTTTTTAAATAAACTAACAAGCACAATTAGTAATTTTTAATTTTTGCTAATTAAATTAATTAAATTCTAGTCATGTTATGTTATCACAATTTAATATTTAGACTCACACATAATTAATTAGCTGCGCAATTATTTAAATAATGTATTAATTTAAATTTTTTTATAAAAGAAAATTTTTTCACATTTTCACACAAATATTAGTAAATAAAATGAGAAATTAAAAACACATCCACAAAAACATATTTTTGACCCCTCCCCAACCCCTAAAGTCACTTAAGATTAAACGGCCGTGTCCACTTTTTTTTCCTTATCTTTAATGATAAGATTGTTGCCGTTTATATATTCTTGTGATGCTTGATGATGAGGATTGTCGACACCGTCGGTGCCGATACCATCGCTAACAACATCTTGTTGACTTTCACAATTTGCACCCCCGGTGTAGTCAATTACACGTTCACCTCCTATAACAAATCAAAGCTAATTTTTTTTGGAAAATTTGGAGAAAATTGTTTAAAAGTGACACTACTTTGTTTGGAGCTCCCAAAAGTTCTATTTGAATAGGCCAAGAATTTTTTTTTAAATCTCTCTAAAGCAAAGTATGCCAACACACAAAAAATGTAAATAAGAAAACATGCACAAAAATTATTTGTTAATTTTTACTACAGAGAAACATTTAACATGCTTAATAAATTAGTACAAAAAATTCTACTTTTTTTTTCTCTCAACTTACCCCATACTTGCCTTCAAGAATTAGCTTTTATTTGTTAAAGAGGAGGCAGAATAAAAAATATATATTACAAATAAATAAAATAAAACTATTTTACTAAAAATACTTAAATTATTTAAATTTAAAATTATATTCTAGATGGTTCAAAAGTTTACTACTTAAATGCATCTTTTTAGAACTCATCTGGGATCGCTTTAGCAGCCATACAGGCCAAGATTTGCCCTCACTAACAATAAGTCTCCTCAAATTGCATCTTGTAAATTCTAAATCCATAGCATGCTCGAATTTGCAATTGAAAAGGCTTGTTTTCCTTTAAGATGATAAAGAACACCCTATGTAAAGCTGACAGAAAGGTAAAGAAAGCCATTGTCAAAATGCAACCCAAAACATAAAAAATTTACAAAAGTTGCCAATCTTCGTCTCTTTGGCCATAATGAAAGGTGTGTTAGACAACCCAATAATTTAAAGGAGCCCCAAAACAGTCCACAAAAATCTTTTGAACCACTAAACTCGTGAAGCTCTACGTATTATAGTTGGTACTTTTAGTGTTTTAAAGAAAGGCCTGAAATACATGAAAGGTATGTTTGACAACCCAATAATTTAAAGGAGACCCAAAACAGTTCACAAAAATTATTGAGCCAACTATACTAGCCGAAGGTTTGCCAAAGTAGCTATAAACGAACCACTAAACTCGTGAAGCTCTACGTATTATAGTTGGTACTTTTAGTGTTTTAAAGAAAGGCCTGAAATACATGAAAGGTATGTTTGACAACTCAATAATTTAAAGGAGCCCCAAAACAGTCCACAAAAATTATTGAGCCAACTATACTAGCCGAAGGTTTGCCAAAGTAGCTATAAACGAACCACTAAACTCGTGAAGCTCTACGTATTATAGTTGGTTCTTAGTGTTTTAAAGAAAGGCCTATACAAGAAAGGTATGTTTGACAACCCAATAATTTAAAGGAGACCCAAAACAGTTCACAAAAATTATTGAGCCAACTATACTAGCCGAAGGTTTGCCAAAGTAGCTACAAACGAACCACTAAACTCGTGAAGCTCTACGTATTATAGTTGGTACTTTTAGTGTTTTAAAGAAAGGCCTGAAATACATGAAAGGTATGTTTGACAACTCAATAATTTAAAGGAGCCCCAAAACAGTCCACAAAAATCCTTGAGCCAACTATACTAGCCGAAGGTTTGCCAAAGTAGCTATAAACGAACCACTAAACTCGTGAAGCTCTACGTATTATAGTTGGTACTTTTAGTGTTTTAAAGAAAGGCCTGAAATACATGAAAGGTATGTTTGACAACCCAATAATTTAAAGGAGCCCCAAAACAGTCCACAAAAATCCTTGAGCCAACTATACTAGCCGAAGGTTTGCCAAAGTAGCTATAAACGAACCACTAAACTCGTGAAGCTCTACGTATTATAGTTGGTACTTTTAGTGTTTTAAAGAAAGGCCTGAAATACATGAAAGGTATGTTTGACAACTCAATAATTTAAAGGAGCCCCAAAACAGTCCACAAAAATTATTGAGCCAACTATACTAGCCGAAGGTTTGCCAAAGTAGCTATAAACGAACCACTAAACTCGTGAAGCTCTACGTATTATAGTTGGTACTTTTAGTGTTTTAAAGAAAGGCCTGAAATACATGAAAGGTATGTTTGACGACCCAATAATTTAAAGGAGCCCCAAAACAGTCCACAAAAATCCTTGAGCCAACTATACTAGCCGAAGGTTTGCCAAAGTAGCTATAAACGAACCACTAAACTCGTGAAGCTCTACGTTTTATAGTTGGTACTTTTAGTGTTTTAAAGAAAGGCCTGAAATACATGAAAGGTATGTTTGACAACTCAATAATTTAAAGGAGCCCCAAAATAGTCCACAAAAATTATTGAGCCAACTATACTAGCCGAAGGTTTGCCAAAGTAGCTATAAACGAACCACTAAACTCGTGAAGCTCTACGTATTATAGTTGGTACTTTTAGTGTTTTAAAGAAAGGCCTGAAATACATGAAAGGTATGTTTGACAACCCAATAATTTAAAGGAGCCCCAAAACAGTCCACAAAAATCCTTGAGCCAACTATACTAGCCGAAGGTTTGCCAAAGTAGCTATAAACGAACCACTAAACTCGTGAAGCTCTACGTATTATAGTTGGTACTTTTAGTGTTTTAAAGAAAGGCCTGAAATACATGAAAGGTATGTTTGACAACCCAATAATTTAAAGGAGCCCCAAAACAGTCCACAAAAATCCTTGAGCCAACTATACTAGCCGAAGGTTTGCCAAAGTAGCTATAAACGAACCACTAAACTCGTGAAGCTCTACGTATTATAGTTGGTACTTTTAGTGTTTTAAAGAAAGGCCTGAAATACATGAAAGGTATGTTTGACAACTCAATAATTTAAAGGAGCCCCAAAACAGTCCACAAAAATTATTGAGCCAACTATACTAGCCGAAGGTTTGCCAAAGTAGCTATAAACCAACCACTAAACTCGTGAAGCTCTACGTATTATAGTTGGTACTTTTAGTGTTTTAAAGAAAGGCCTGAAATACATGAAAGGTATGTTTGACAACCCAATAATTTAAAGGAGCCCCAAAACAGTCCACAAAAATCCTTGAGCCAACTATACTAGCCGAAGGTTTGCCAAAGTAGCTATAAACGAACCACTAAACTCGTGAAGCTCTACGTATTATAGTTGGTACTTTTAGTGTTTTAAAGAAAGGCCTGAAATACATGAAAGGTATGTTTGACAACTCAATAATTTAAAGGAGCCCCAAAACAGTCCACAAAAATTATTGAGCCAACTATACTAGCCGAAGGTTTGCCAAAGTAGCTATAAACCAACCACTAAACTCGTGAAGCTCTACGTATTATAGTTGGTACTTTTAGTGTTTTAAAGAAAGGCCTGAAATACATGAAAGGTATGTTTGACAACCCAATAATTTAAAGGAGCCCCAAAACAGTCCACAAAAATCCTTGAGCCAACTATACTAGCCGAAGGTTTGCCAAAGTAGCTATAAACGAACCACTAAACTCGTGAAGCTCTACGTATTATAGTTGGTACTTTTAGTGTTTTAAAGAAAGGCCTGAAATACATGAAAGGTATGTTTGACAACCCAATAATTTAAAGGAGCCCCAAAACAGTCCACAAAAATCCTTGAGCCAACTATACTAGCCGAAGGTTTGCCAAAGTAGCTATAAACGCACCACTAAACTCGTGAAGCTCTACGTATTATAGTTGGTACTTTTAGTGTTTTAAAGAAAGGCCTGATATACATGAAAGGTATGTTTGACAACCCAATAATTTAAAGGAGCCCCAAAACAGTCCACAAAAATCCTTGAGCCAACTATACTAGCCGAAGGTTTGCCAAAGTAGCTATAAACGAACCACTAAACTCGTGAAGCTCTACGTATTATAGTTGGTACTTTTAGTGTTTTAAAGAAAGGCCTGAAATACATGAAAGGTATGTTTGACAACTCAATAATTTAAAGGAGCCCCAAAACAGTCCACAAAAATTATTGAGCCAACTATACTAGCCGAAGGTTTGCCAAAGTAGCTATAAACGAACCACTAAACTCGTGAAGCTCTACGTATTATAGTTGGTACTTTTAGTGTTTTAAAGAAAGGCCTGAAATACATGAAAGGTATGTTTGACAACCCAATAATTTAAAGGAGCCCCAAAACAGTCCACAAAAATCCTTGAGCCAACTATACTAGCCGAAGGTTTGCCAAAGTAGCTATAAACGCACCACTAAACTCGTGAAGCTCTACGTATTATAGTTGGTACTTTTAGTGTTTTAAAGAAAGGCCTGAAATACATGAAAGGTATGTTTGACAACCCAATAATTTAAAGGAGCCCCAAAACAGTCCACAAAAATCCTTGAGCCAACTATACTAGCCGAAGGTTTGCCAAAGTAGCTATAAACGAACCACTAAACTCGTGAAGCTCTACGTATTATAGTTGGTACTTTTAGTGTTTTAAAGAAAGGCCTGAAATACATGAAAGGTATGTTTGACAACCCAATAATTTAAAGGAGCCCCAAAACAGTCCACAAAAATCCTTGAGCCAACTATACTAGCCGAAGGTTTGCCAAAGTAGCTATAAACGCACCACTAAACTCGTGAAGCTCTACGTATTATAGTTGGTACTTTTAGTGTTTTAAAGAAAGGCCTGATATACATGAAAGGTATGTTTGACAACCCAATAATTTAAAGGAGCCCATTATTAAGTTTAAAATGTCTGCGTAGAATTTCAACGCCTATTAGCTTCTAAATTGAGTGTTAAAATAAAATTACGACATAGGTGGCTTTAAGTAGCATGCTACATCATTCTCTTACTGTCGAATGCCCATCTAAGTCTCAGATATACACTGCATGATGAGTTTTTTTTGTAGATCTTTACCAAATTCAGACAAATAATCAAAATTAAAAAAAAAAGTAGATATAAATGATTTAGGTATCACAGTTCTGTAGTAATTCCGAGGGGTCAATCACTATTCTGAATTTGTGCACAGACTGCCGATGACTGCCTATGCTATGACTGCCATTGACTGCAAATGACTACCATTGACAGCTTAATTTTTGTACATTGACTGCAGAGAGTGGATAACCCCTCGAGTAATTCATAATAAGCAACCCCGTTAATTACCTAAAGCTAAAGCGAACCCATAGCTCCAGAAGCATTTAGAAAACTTGTAATTTTCTCAATTTCTTTTTAAATGTTTGCATAATGAAAAAAAAAATAATTGACACTTATACATCGATCAATATGAATGCGTAAAATTAAAAAAATAATAAAATTATTGGAAACAACTAAAAATAAATACTTATACAAGCCCACGTTCGAATAAAAATAAAAAAACATAGAAACAATCAAAACTTACCCGAAAAACACCATCTTCCTGTTACCCTTGCAAATATTACAAGAAAAACTACGAGTAATAAAATGAGAACTGCTATCACAATTCCAATAATTGACAATACACCGAGTTCCAAATCTGTAAAATAAAAAATTCAATTTGTTAAAATTTTAATAAAAAAAATATTGGTGTTTCATTCAACTACCATGCCATACAATATTAAAAATTTTTATAAAAAATTATTCATGCTCCTCTAGATTAACATTTATTAATCTGGGCCTTGTAATGGCAATTACTTACAGTTGATGCTATCTCTAAAAAACTTTTGTATTCCTGTAAAAAATTTAAAGCTGTTAAATTTAGGGAAAATGAAAAAGTTATGGAAAAATCGAAAGTATAATACAAAAAAGAAAATTAATGGCACCCGCACGTTATGCAACCCAAATTACGCGCATGCATTGCAAATCACCGATTAAAAAACTTTGCCTAATTTTGCCGCTTTTATTGGACTTCATATAAATAATAAAATGTTATAAATTTCAATATTTATCTTATATTAATAGCGTTTTTAAAGCAAGTCACTTTTAAAAACTACCCTCTAACAAAGTTTAGTGTAGTTGTAATTTGTATTGTGAGCTAAAACACACAAGACCATTAAAAAAAACTTAAAAAAACCCCTTCAACTACATTTACTAATATGTTTAATGGGAATAACTTTATTTTTACTTTTTTTAAACACAAATCATCCCTATATAAGTTCGTGACTAATTTCCTTTTTCCGCTATAACACCCTAAACGTTGAGAAGAAAACTACAGGTCATTTATTTTAATTACCTAGTAGGTATTACTTAAAGCTTCGCATAATTTACTACTCCCCTAGTTTTATATACACCCCTAAGATGAAAATAATTACACCTTCAGCACCCAAATTCGAAATTTATGACATAACTTTTTACTTCATTATAGGTATACAATAGCCATTACGAGTTTGACTTATCGATTTATGTAATAATCAATCAAAAGCACAAATTATAAAGGGATTAAAAGTAACTAACCTTCTGGTTCAGCACTTGTTGAGATTAAAATAACATAATCTTGAGTTCCCATGTCATTGTACGCTTTTAAAATGTACTGAGCTTCCGTGTCTTGTTTATTGATGTTGGCGATCACTAAAGCTGCTTGGTAATGTCCACGACCCTATAAAATACAACTTTAGTTTGGTTCAAAATTTCCAACTGGCAAAACTTACCAAATCCAGAACTTCTTCAGCTTTTATTCTACCTGTACTGTCGTGTCCTCCTTCTTTAATTGTTTGTTCTCTAATATTCCATTCTAAATGTGGTCTTGGATTAGCTTCAATTTCGAGCGTGATTATTCCATCTTGTCCCAAAACATATCCAAACTTGTCGATCGGATTCGGTTGTTGTAAGGGTGGATCTAAATTAATTTTTTTTTTAATATTTTAAAATTTAAAAGCTAAAGAGTCTTACATGTTACGTTCAGTTGTCTAAATGCAACGTTACTATCGGCCATCGCAGGATGATTAGAAACGCATTTTAAAGATTTTCCATTATCCGATGGTCTTAGCTCTTTCGTTAAATTTTGATGTATGGTCGATAAATCGCCGTGTGGACCAGTTTCAATGAATGGGGCACTTAATTGACTGTATGGAATTTCTTCGTTATCTACAAAATTAAATTTTGTTAAAATAGTTCAAAAAAAGAGCGAAAGCTTACCTAAATACCAAGTGATGTTAGCAACAGGTCGTCCATCTCTTACAATGCAAGTTGCACGCAAAACATCTCCAGCTTTGTAAGCCCAATGAAAATCGGGACTTTTATAAATGTCGAGTTGAGGCGATCTCGGTGCTCCTATAACGTTTAAAAATTAGCCAAAGTTTGCTAATAAAAGGGTGTGCTGGTTGGAGAAGAAGGTGAAGGAAAGACACTTACTTGCTACTACGAGGTTCATCGTAGCAGAAGATTCTTGACTCTCGATAAGGGTACCTAAATAACATTTGATGTCTCCATTATTGTTTTCTCGTACATTTTCAATTGTTAATCCACATTGTCCAGCATCAATTCCAGCACCATAATAAGACACCTAAGAAAAAATTTAATTGTAGAAAAATTATTTTATGAGTAAATGAGCTGCCACGATAAAAGTCACAACGTCGATTTTTACCACTTTGAGTTGTGAGAAAAAAGTAAAGATGGTGTATACGTTAAATTTTCTAATAAAATTAAATAATTTATCGGTATTGTCATGGTAGCAACGTGTGCTATTTTTCATCACTTTCTATCGAAAAAGTGAATTTCTTTTCTAATAAATGTCAGTCATTAATAAGTTATAAAAGTCGTTAATTAATTAAGTTACAAACTTACCCCTTTATCAGGCTTCGAAGTAGGATTTAAATTGAAGGCACCCAGTCCTGGAACTTCCACTCTGCAATACTGAATTTTAACTGCCACTCGACATAGAAAAGTAACATTTTGGTGTGGTAATGTTATTATTTCTTTTGGGTTGACTTCGACTTTAATTGATGCTAAGCAGCCTGAAATAGAAAAACAAAATATTATTTTATAATTTTAACGATGATTAATTGTTACACTTTTTCTTTAGTTTAAGTTGGTTATTAACTAATATAAAGCCAGTCCTTAAAATCCCCGAGGAGCGAAACTCAAAACAACTTCAAAATTGTTTGGAATTAATTAGACAATAAATTAATGGATTGTACTTATCAGTTATCAACATACAAGTTTGTTACGATGGATTTTTTTACATCAATCATTTGATTTAAAAAACTCAGACAATAGGGGTGGTTTATTTGAGGATTCGAATTTTCGTTAAAAAACCTAATTTGAGCCCCATGTGTAAGTAAATAACGTGTTCAAACGGACTTATTAAATTCAATTAAAATCCTTTTAAGATCGACAGGATTAAAACGTACCCCCTCAAGCATCTTCCTCTGTAACACCACATAATCCTTATTTGTTAATACATTAAAATCCATGTCCATACACATTAATGTTTATATCAAATTTAAATTTACTTTCCATTAAGGAGAATAATTTAGTTAAAATAATGTTTGATGATAACATAAAAGTGTGTACATAATAATAATTGTTTAAATTAATGCAAATTTTATAAAATTAATTATTAACAAATTTATTAGAGCGGCAACAATTTCAAGTTTCAAATTTCAACAACAACCACCTTAAAAGGTATTAAAATTTAAAAAAGAAGGCTGCACAAACAACTGCTACGACTTCGGAGAAAAAAAGATTAAATAATTTCAAATTTCATTCCTTGATTGTTGAAAAAATAAAATTTTCACCCTCACTGCTGAGCAAAAATTTATAGAGAGTTGTGACCGGAGCTCTCGGTCATGGGGATGTAATATCATACTTTGGTAATTTCCTGCTTCCCAACTTATAAGAAATAAATCTTTAAATAAACGTTTTAGAGATTTTCAAAATTTTAAAATTTTGTTTGTTGGTTTAGATGCAGAATTTTATGCTCTAAAACTTTTATTTGAAAATTTTTATCTAAAATAAATAAGAAAGTAAGAAATTACCAAAAGTATAATTTTACATGTTAAATCCCTAAGACCGAGAACTCCGGTCACCACTCTCTATAATTTTTTTTTAATTCCAATTTGTTTTCAACATCCACGTCAAGCTCTTTTAATTAGATCGAATAAAAATTGTACTTAAAATAATAAAAAAGAGTGCAAACCAATCACTAGAGGATTTAACTTAAAAATAAAGGTACAAAAATTTGAAATTTAATAGCGGAAAATTGACTGCTTCGTGCTGAAAATTCAAGATAAGACAAAGTATGGAAGTGTGTTGAGCTATTTAAACGTTCACATACCCAAAATTGAGCTTTTATTACTTGGAAAAAGTTTTCAGTATAATTAAGTTCGCTACTTTTAAAAAACGCTAGTGCTTATTCGTGTTAGAAGCGCAGGATTAAACAGTATAGCTTGTTAGAACCTTCATTTGTTTCTAATACAATTCAATTATTGCTTCTAGAAATAGACAGTAATAGGTTTAACAGAGTTGATCATTTACACTCGATATAATCTCCAAGACAAGCACAGAGGGACGATACTCTTGAAATACATCTAAGATATTTAAGGAGAGCTTAAAATACTCTATAATACTGTATATGTACTAATACTGGACCCAATAACTCGGCTGGTGCGTTCACATAGAGCGAGTACGCTGCAAATTAGGTGCCGACTTCAAAATCGCGTAGTGGGGGTACCCAATGGGCTGAGCTACTCGACTGCGGACACGACCGTTTCAACTTGCTATTTACTATGACTAGATCCTAGTAAGCTACCTTCTCTCTGTCTATTTATGCCTCTTCTATCTATGAATACCATCTGTCAGTCTAATATTATGTCATACTGTCATCTCTTTCTCCGTCAATCACATCTGTTATTTCATCTCATCTGTCAAACTCCTCTGTCATTTAATTGTATGTGTCAGTCTTATCTGCCATCTCATTTGTCAATATCATCTGTCACCTCATCATATCTGTCAAACTCATCAATTAGATGAAATAACATATGAAATGATAGGTTTGATGACAGATGATATGACAGATGGACAGACAGACGAAATAACATATAGGTTGACAGAAGGATTAACATATGGGATGAAAGATGCTCCTCTGACTTAGATGAGATGAAACAACATGTGAAATGAGAGCTTTAATGACAGAGATTTGACAGATGAAATGGCAACAGAAGACAGATGACTCCTCCGACATGCGAAATGACATATGGAATGATAGATGAGATGAAACAAGTAAATGACAGGTTTGATGAAAAATGATATAACAGATGGAGCAGATGAATTGACATATAGGTTGACCGATGGGATGGCAGATGACACCTATGACTTACGAACTGACAGATGAAATGACATATGGCATGATAGATGAGATGAAACAAGATATTAAATGACAGGTTTGATGACAGATGATATAACAGATGGAATGGCAGATGAAATGAAATATAGGTTGACAGATTGGATGACAGATGACACCTCAGACTTAAGAAATGACAGATGCAATGACATATGGCATGATAGATGAGATGAAACGAGATATTAAATGACAGGTTTGATGACAGATGATATAACAGATGGAATTGCAGGTGAAATGACATATGGGTTGACAGAAGGGATGACAGATGACTCCTCTGACATTCGAAAAGACACATAAAATGACAATGGAATGATAGATCAGATGCAACAAGATATTAATTGACAGGTTTACACAGAATAGCAGGTGATATGACAAATACAATGGCAGGTCAAATGACATATCGGTTGAGTGAAGGGATGACAGATGAGTCATTTGACATCAGAAATAACTTAAGAATTGACAAACGAAATGACATATGGCATGGTATAAGAGATGAAACAAGATATGAAATGACTGATTTGATGACAGACGATATGACAGATGGAATAGCATATGAAATGACATATGGGTTGCCAGAAGTGATGACAAGTTGAGTCCTCCGACATACGAAATGACATGGAAAATGACTTATGGCATGGTATATTAGATGAAACAAGATATGAAATGACAGGTTTGATGACTTATGAAATGACAGGTTTGATGACTGATGGAATGGCAGATGAAATGACATATGGTTGACAGGTAACTCCTCTGACTTACGAAATGACATATTATGGCATGATAGATGAGATGTAACAAGATATGAAATGACAGGTTTGATGACAGATGTTGTAACAGATGGAATGGTAGATGAAATGACATATGGGTTGACAGATGGGATGACAGATGACTCCTCTGACATACGAAATGACAGATGAAATGACATATGATATGATATGACCTCCCCCTCTCCATTCCATATGGTTACATGTTAAAATTTGACATATAGCAACTATGATAGTAACTATGATGACAGATTACCCTTCATCCCCATCTTTCTAAACCTATTTCTGAAATATGGTATGATAGATGGGTTGACAGATGGAATGACAGATAACTCCACCTGAAATAAGAAATGACAAATGTAATTGACATATGGTGACAGATGACCTTGACAATATGTTGGGTGACAGATGAACTCCCCTCTCACGTGGTGATATTGGTGATGTTGACATATCGTAACTGTGACAGATTGACATTTGTCACTTGGTAACTAAGATGACAGAGCACTCCCCATTTCTCTGAACCAATCCCTGTCCTACTTCCTTCACTCTCTCTATCTCCTCTTTTTTGTATCTCTTTCTCTTTCGGACCGTACTGCGCATTTCCGATGATCCATGTGCTTTATATCATGTGGATTTACTTGGCCATTTACTGCCAGTTTTGACTTGACCGACCGTTCACACCGGTCGAGTAAAACTCTAATTTTCTACTCGTCCATTTACAGAGCCTCTTACTCGACCTAATGTGAAGTGGGCTTTAGAGGAATCGAAAAATTGTAAATATTCTCCATTATACAAATTTTGATATTAAATAATAAAGGGGTGCGAATCTGAGCATTAAAATTTAAACTGAGAGTTGATATTAAGTAAATATACGATATTGAAGCAACAGAAAGTCGTTTGCAGACCGGTAATCGAAGCAGTAACGGTTGTGAATAATACAGTCGTAGCTTCCATTATGCGTTTCCGGTTAGCTGAACCGGAACTAGATATGTAACACCACCGCAGAGCTTTCACTGTCGCATATTATTTCCTTTTGTTGTAATGTTTTCTTGTTGCGCCTTTTAATCTTTTACTAGAAAGGACATGAATGGAGAAAAAGTGCTTCTATACAGAAATCGACTTTTAGTGTGCTTTTAAAAGGTGCAATAACAATAGATTTGTACGTCGAAATTTTATTTTCCATGTTGGGGATTTTTTTTTGTCAACCATTATAATGTTATGCAAACATAAAATTGAATTTTATATGCCTTTTAATATGTTTTTGTACAAAACAAACGATGAGAGTTGGTAAATTGTGTGTATGCGGATGTAAATCCCAAGTAATTTGAAGTAAATTATATGTTTGTACAAATACGAAGGATAATCTCGACTAATTGCTCCTTAAAACAATTTTCCCTTCGTTTTCTTATAAACAAAAAAAATTTTTTTTCATCTAATATAACGTTATTTTTCTGATTTGCAGAAAAAAAGAAAATCTCATGGAGAATTAAACTTGACGCTTTGACTTTTTTGTGTTTATTTTATTTTATATATATTTTTTTCAATTGGTTTAACGTCTTTTTATGAAACATCAAAACGAAATAAGAAATTTTTTCCAACAAAAATAAAGTTTGTCTTAATACACCAGTGGAAAACTTACATAATCTATTAATTTAAGATAAATTTAATCTTTAGCTCTTCCTCTTAAGGCTGTACTTTGATGTTGAACTAATTAACGTGTTCAAATTAACTAAAAACATATCTTCAAGATGTATTAAATTGTATACAAATTATAACTTTTCACAAAGTTTAATCTTAATTTCCTCGTTTATGATTATTTTTCATATTAACGCAGTCAAGTGAAAACACACATTTAACGATATGCGAGCGGATGGTTTAGTTCAAAAATTTTTTTTTAGTAAAACTTTACAAGAAATTAAAAGAGCTATCAAAAGATACCAAACTCGACATTTTATCACATCGACGCTAGGCGTCGCGGCGCTCAACTTTTTATTTTCTTATGGGTTCCTATTGTTTTTTTTGAAAACGACTCAGTTGGCTGGTCTTAATTTAGGTATCAAACCAAACAAAAGCTATCCATAAGAAAAAAAATAAAAAATTAAACGTCGCGACGCTTAGCGTCGAAGTGATAAAATGTCGAGTTTGGTATCGTTTGATAGCTCTTTTGACCACCTAAAAAAATTTCCCTAGAATTTTTTTAGAAAGTAAACCTGTAGAGGCCGAGGAACAAAAAGAAGAGAACAACTAAAAGATAGCTGAAATTTCGAACTCCCTGTACGTTTGGAGAAAATAGCACTACAAGCACGTTGCAGATACTTTGTATATACTGTGGAGCTCAAATAAAATAAATTCGTCAAGTCCTTTGGAGGAAGCCTGAGCCTGTGCTTTGAGGAATTTATTCGAATTACTCACAGAATTACTTCTTTAATAGTATAGTATTTTCAATTGCATACCTTCTTTTAATTTAATTTTTACGTGAACAAATTTAGCAAACACTTTAAAGCAGTCGGGAAAAAAAGAGAAATTAATCAAAATAAAAATTTTTCCCCTAACAAAATAAATTATCTCATTTTTCACTAACACAATTAAAAAAGCGTTTTGCTCTAATTACATTAGAATTAAAAAAAATAAAAGCAAGATATCCATTTAGATTAATTATTAATCCACCCCTAAAAAACACAAGTTCAAAATTCATCAAATTGTTTTTTATAAACAAACCGTTTGACATTTATATAAATAAACATCAAGCCCTTAAAATGGACATTTTTTTTTGTGTTTACTTTAAAAAAAAGAGATATTAGTACAATTAATTATACGAATAAGGGGTGCGTTTTTGTCGCTTGTTGCTCATAATTAAACCTTAAAATTAATATTTAATACGAGTTACTTTTTAATTATATTTTTAGGGGTAGTTTAATTCGTTATTTTTAAAAAATTTCCCGTACAAAAAAAACTTATTTTAGAATTTAAGTAAATATTTAAAAACAAGGGTTGATTAAATTTTATTACTTTTTAACTTTTTCGTAGATTTGGAGGCCAATAGAACAATTACCTCATTTTGTAGTTTTTCCCTTATAACTTTGTCAATAAATATTATTATAAAAATTTCAAAACGGCATTGTACAGCCAAAATATAGGGTTTTCGTCTAACCTACCCAATTTTTAAAACTGCCCAAAAATTACCGATCTTTAAAGGTTTAAAGTTGGTCAAAAATTTGAAATGGATTTTCACACAATTTCTTTAGGCCGTTTTTTTTCCATTTTTGAATGAGTTGTAAACAACGCAATTCTCTATCGAACGCCGCTTATTTTATTAACTTCTATAACGCGGATCCGGAGTTATCATTTTTTAAATGTCAAAACTTCAAAAATATATAATTTCTTTTGTAATAAAAATTAAAAATTGAAAATTGGTTAATGTATCAATCCCATAAGTATCTATTATTACACACTATTTTCGGTTGATAAAATATTTTCGGTTAAACCGGAAATTACAACAATATGAAATTTGTTTAGGAAAACCCTGTATATTTTTAAATATTTAGAAAGTTTGTACAATTAGCTGTTACATGATATCACACACTTCATATGTTGACTTCATGTTTAACTGGAAATGGAAACAATATTTTTAATATATGGAACACCCTGTATATTTTTCAATATTTTGCAAGGTCGTAAAATTAGCTTTCCGATGAAACCAAACAATATATATTTTGAACTCCAATTTAGGCCACATTTTAAAAGAATATGAAATTAATAATACCTAGCGTGCTTAGGGCCGGTGCTTTGCGTCTCGGTTAGCCCTTGTTAAGTTAATTTGATACTTGATTAAAGCTAAACGCGGTTGAATTTTGCAATTTGATAAACTGGTTAGTTTATCAAATTTACGGTTTTTAACTGAAAGCGATAGTACTGGCCCTTAATCAATCAATTGTTGACTTTTAATTAGTTTTCTCTTGATTTTGGTCATCACTGTGACAATGCCAACGTCATCGATTTTTTTTAAATTTAAAATTTCTAAACTAAATTTCTTCAAGCCGGTTTTATTCATTTTTGGAAGTGCTTTAGCAAACGTAATTCTCTATCAAACGCTGCTTATTTTATTAACTTCTATGGTGCAGGACCGGAGTTATGATTTTTTGAATGTCAAAATTTCAAAAACCTGCCATTTTTTTGGTAATCAAAATAAAACTTGAAAATTGGCCAATGTATCAATCCCATAAGTATCTATTATTTGACACTATTTTCGGTTAACAAAACGCTTCTAGTTAAACCGGATATTACAACAATCTCAAATTTGTTTAGGAACGCCCTGTATATTTTTTAATATTTTGAAAGCTCGAACAATTAGCTATTCCGTGATACCACACACTCTATGTTTGGACTTTCAGTTCATTCGGAAATGAAACAACTTTTTAAATATAAATGAAACACCTTGTATATTTTTCAATATTTTGGAAGCTCGTAAAATTAGCTTTCCGATGATACCAAACAATATATATTTTGAACTCCAATTTAGGCCACATTTTAAAATAGTATGAAATTAATAATACCTAGCGTGCTTATAGCGGCCGGTACTTTGAGTCTCGGTTAGTCCTGGTTAAGTTAATTTGATACTTGAGCTAAATGCGGTTACATGTACGCGTTGCAAAAAGCAAAAAGGGTTGTTAAATTTGATAAACTGGTTAGTTAATCGGGGTTTTAACCGAAAGTTAAAACACTGGCCCTGAATCAATCAATTGTCTATTTTTAATTAGTTTTCTCTTGTTTTTGGTCATCATTGTGACAATGCCGACGTCATCGATTTTTTAAAATTTTAATACAATTTATACATAGCTTTGAGAACACACTGTATATAAATTAACTACTATACGTAAAATGTTGTGCGTTCCAAATTTGAATTCCATTCGTAGGAAACTTTCAATAATTTACAGGTTTGTAGAATTTATAGCGATTTTGGGTAGCTACTTGTACTTAGTTCTGAAATACCTAACATAAATTCCATATTGCCATATTTTTAATGTTCCCTTAAAATAAAATAATTCACGTCACGTTCAATAATTTACTGACCTTGCTTAATACCCAATTTAAATAAATTTGAAAAACGAAGAAAAAGAAAAATGTTTTAATTTGAAATTTCAATTAAAAATAAATTAGTTGATTTCACCTTTTTCCTGTGGGAAATTGCGGAAAAAAAGTTACTTTGAAAAAATAATTTATTTTCTTTGCTTAAAATACCATTCGAACTAATTTACTTAAGTTTGCTGCTTTCAACTCGTCCTTATTTTAGTGTAAAAGGGGTAGTTGGTTGTGTATAGTTACAACTAAGTATTTCGAGCGAACTTGCATTAACACTCATTAGCAGACATTTCTCAGTACTTCTCGTGTAAATTTAATTAGAAGATTGTAACTTAAATGAAAGTTAAGTGGACACACGGAAAGTTACTTTTAGTTCAAGTCGTACAAATAAATCTTTTTGTTGATTTTTTTTAGTGATTTTAGCAAAAAATTTAACAAAGTCCCGAGCGGAGAATTAAGAGTCGGTACTTTGAAGCTCGGTAAAAAATTTAACAGGTTGCAAATGACTAACCCTACTTGTAAACGTCTACTGGTAACTGTGTTTAACTTTAACCAAGTATCAACTTAACCGAGACTCAAAGTACCGACTCTAAGAACGATACTGGAGATTGGTTCAGTCGATGATCCCATATCGCATTAATAAAAGACACATGGGTCATAGGGAATGCGCAGTAAGGTCCGAAGAAAACAGAAGATATCAACGAAAAAAGAGGGAGGGGGAAGTAGGATAATGATTGGTTTAGAAAGATGAGGAGTGGGGGTAATCTGTTACTATAGTTACTAAATGTCAAAACCTTCATCCACTTAAAAGTTGTTGACGAAGACAAGGGCCTACCACTTGCAGAAAAAAATGAGACTAATGCGTTTAAAGTCAGAAAGTCAAGGAATTGAACTACAAAAGAGTCGAAACACAAAATTTATTTTATAAGCGCTCCGTGGTAAAGACTTAAGGGGTTAATTCCAATTAAACGAGCTGAAGATATTTATGCAAACGTTTTTAGTATATAGGGTGTTTATTGGGCATTATAAATTTTTATTTGTCCCAAAGATGAATAAACTGATAATTCTATTATGTGATATTCATGAACTTTAGCCATTTAAAATCTAACAAGGCCTCTCCTCTTATTATACACGACTGTATTCCATGATCCTTTTGATTACAACATCTTAATGTACGTTCGTGTTTCTATTATAACTACAATTGTGTTCTGCTGTTCATTCAATTTTATGCTATCCTAGAGCATAATTTTCTTTTATAGTTGGGGAAAATTTATGATACTACCTACTATAAACTCATCTCAAAAAATATTTTTGAGGTCGCACAAAAATTAAAATTCAACGGCGCTTTATCACGGAAAACAAATTTTATATTTATTTTTATTATGTTTTATTGCCATATTTAATTTTTTGAATGTATAGTAATATATTTTAGGCAATAATAGTTGTAGTAGTAGTAGTAGTAGTAATATAAAATTTTAAGCAATAATAATAAAAACCAGAGAAAATAATCGGTGCAATAAATATCAAATTGGGAACGCAAACACATTCATAAATGTCGAAAACTTTTGCGAAAATCATGGTTTTCATACAAAACATGTTCATTTAAATTATAAATGCTCGTCATATATTTTCAAAATTGATTAATGATTTATAATTAAAAACTATCTATTTTTCAAATCTACAAATTTTGAAAGTATTGATTTTGACGAATTGTTGCATATTCACCAACAGAACAAAAATTTGTTCAATATGTTGGTCAAAAGTAAATAATAAAAATTTTTGAATAATAGATAGTATTAATACCGGTACTTCCCCGACACCCCTGCCTTTAAAATACGCTATTCAGACAAGCACACTGTCACTAATGTTAATAAAAAATGTTTGACCAAATTTCAGATATTTGTTCTTTACTACAAATTAGGGTACCCGAATTTTTTTATTTTCGTCAATTTTGATTTTTAAGGAGCGCAAGAGCCTCTGCAAGAGAACCTAAAACTTTGTTTGTCTATATTTTAGAAACCTCTTAAAAGATTTGAATAGAATTTGGCATGCGACCTAATCAAGTGCATTAGCGTAAGTCCTATATCGTAAATTTGTAAAAGTCGCTAGAGGGCGCCAGTTACGAGTCCTTGGTTTTGATTTTTTTGCAATAACTTTTTTGTTAAAAACATTTTTAGTTTTTTGATTGCCCAGTTAAAAGTAAAATTTAATTTTATAAAAAATCGCACTCTTGTGTTTTTTTTCTTAAGATACACCGTTTTCGAGAAAATAATATAATTGTGATTCCAAATTGTCTTAATAAAGACCACCCTAAAGGAGACGATATGGAAAAGAAGCCAATTTAGGATTAAAAAAGTTTTAATATTTCTTTAATAACGTCTATCAAAATGCGATAACAATTAACCCCTCCATTATATAAAACTTCTTACATATTAACCTTTTATAATAAGGCCAATTTAAAAAATTTATTTTATTAATTTTCTCAACTTTTCAAATTCAACAACTCAGCCCTAAACTTTTGAAAAGATGAACTTTTCATTCAAACTAATAAGCAGTAACGATTTTAATTAAAACCTTTGTGTTAGAATATAAAGAAGAGGAGAGGAAAAAAGTTAACAAAAATGGAAACCAAAAAAAGAATTTTAATATCTAATTTTATAATACCTCAAAAGGAAAAATACGAGGGCTAATTTTTTATCGAGTTCTGGTGAGCTGTCAAAGAAAAATCAGAACGTACAATTAAAAAAAAAAAGATCAGACTCCGTATCTGAGCCTTAGAAGAAGCGTTTGTGTCCCAGACTTGGCACACATTGATTATCATCTTCTGGTGACTCGCTGGGGTTGAGCGAGCAGTGATTCGACACCAACAGACCTGAATTATGTGTGACAGGTTGGTTCTCTATACCTAGAATGCAATATTCAATGAAGAAGGCCTACATAAGCTGGTGAGCCGCCCATCTGAACATCAGAAGCGGTTTTAGTGTCCCTGACTTGAAACATATTGATTATCATCTTCTGGTAACTTGGTGAGGTTGAGCGAGCAGCGATTCGACAACAACAGAGCTGAATTATGTCTGAGAGGTTGGCTCTTTATACCCAGAATGCAATATTCTATGAAGAAGACTTACATAAGCTGATAAACCTTCCATCTGAACATCAGAAGCGGTTTTGGTGTCCCTGACTCGGCACAGAGTCATTTCCATCTCTTAGGGACTCGAATGACAGTGTGGTTAAGCGAGTAGCAATGTTATAGACAGACAAACAGACAGAATTTTTCTGACGTCTTTTAATTCCACTTTCGGACTCAAGAGGGACCAATGTCTAGAAATTAAATGAACATTTGCTTTTAACCTTTTTGTAGTACGAAGTATGCGAAGAGTAAAAATATCCCTGGTGATAAAACAGGCTACACCGAAGCGACGCACGTGTGTAAGGACAATAAACAATAAGCAATAAACAAGTTAATCTCAGTAGTCAGTACATTTAATTAAGGGAAGAAAATGTTATGTTATACAAATAAGGTTTTAAAGCTTTAACACTTATTTTACGATAAAGAAGAAGAAGGAGAGAAGAGGTCGAGAGAACAAGATGAACATCGTATTATAATTAAAATGTAGAAAATTTGTTGGCTCCACTACTGCCTCCATTCCATAATAAAACAACCCTATTCGTTTTCACATGGAAAATTTTAAATTAGAATAATTAACGATGTAACTTTACAAATTTTGAATTAAAATTTATTTCTAAATTTAATTTTACCTCTTAATTTATATTTTAAAGTTTAAATTACAACAAACAAGACAAGAATTTTACAACATTTGTAGTCGTTTCGTTCGTATAAGATGATGATGAACTAATAAAATTATTTCGTGATGAAAAATTTTTTAATTAAAAATTTTTTTAAGGGTTTATTATTGTAATAAGACTGTATGAATTACTTAAAAGTTTAATTATTAAATTTTTTATGTTTCAAAATAAAACTATTTTATTAACATGGCAAATTCATTTAGATTTTAGATAATTATGGTCTGGAGTTGCAGTGTGCTGCTTTGTATGTAATGACGCCATTAAAATATTTTTCATGTAACTAAATGCAAAATTCAAATTCTGTTTATTATTACATCCAAAATTAATTAAAATCTCACAACTCTGCATTGAAAAGAGTAAAATGTAGAATTATTCAACAAACAAAAATGCAGAGCGATAGTAAGTAAGTAAGTAAGTAAGTAAGTAATTTATTCCTTAGAATGCATACACAATATAAATTATAATACATAAGGTATTTACAATAAAAAAGATAGCATTCCATAAGCCTATTAGGCATTCGGAATATTGATCAAGAGCAGAGTTGAGCGATCAAAAAAAAAAAAAAACAATAGAACACGAAAATATCAAATAAAAAATGCACATGGGCCGCCGCGTGCAGAGCACCTCAACCAACTTCACCTAGGTCGAAAAACTCGTCTAGGCTGTAAAAACTATGCGGCGCCAAATACTCTTTCAACGCCTTCTTATACGCTACCGGGTTGTTTATAGTTTTGATTGTTTCAGGTAGTCTGTTGAATATTTTTCTCCCCATATACAAGGTCTGCCTCTCAGATACCTTAAGTGTTACCAGCGGCAACTTTAGCTGGTCCCCTCCTCTGGTATTGTACCTATGTGCGTCTCCAACCCGATCCAGGTCGGCCAACCTCAAGTATACCTCCTGTGCAACCCTATATATGTAAAGGTTCGTCAACGTCATGATTCGGAGGCTCACAAAATGAGGTCTACAAGATTGAGTCGGTGACAATCTCACAAGCAATCGCACCGCTCTCTTCTGCAGTCGCAGTATTGTTTGTGACTGATCGCAGCTTAAATACCAAAACTCCAAGCCGTAGGTTAATAACGAATGGAAGTATGCATAGTATACCTGCATACCCGCTTGGCGTCCCAATCTCTCTCGTATTGTTCTAATAGCATATATAGCTGAACTTAGTTTTTTGGTTAGATGTTCCATGTGCTTAGCCCAGTTCAAGTTTTCATCTATGTGGATGCCTAAGAATTTTATATCTTGAGACTGTTTGATAGTTCCCAATACCATATCTATGTTTATGTTATTCCTTTGACTATAATTTCTTCTAAATAATACTGATCTTGTTTTTTCAACATTTAGGAATAATTTATTGCTGGCCATCCATTCATAAACTTCAGCCAAAACCGTTTCAGCGTTTTTCTCCAAATTTTGAATATTTTTATTAGTGAGAATAAAGTTTGTGTCGTCTGCGAACAAAGTGAATTCAGCCGACACGCCCTGCACCAAGTTATTAATATAGATTAAGAACAGCATCGGACCCAAAACGCTACCCTGCGGTACTCCGCAATGTATAAATTTCTTCTCTGATTGGTATGCACGTTTTACACCTTGGCTGTCCGTATACTTTATTTCAACTACTTGAGGTCTGTTTGTTAGATACGATTCAAACCACCGCAAAGCTACTCCCCTGATACCGTAGTTCTCCAATTTTTGTAGTAAGATCTTATGGTCTACACAATCGAAGGCTTTGGAGAAGTCGCAAAACAACCCCAGTGTATATAGTCTATTTTCGAGACCACTCAGAATTTTCTGCATAAAATTTTCGATCGCTTGCGTAGTATTTTTCTCTTCAATAAATCCAAATTGATTTTCACTTAAAAGGTTATTTTTTATTAGGAAAGTCTGTAATCTTTTTTTCATAATTTTTTCTACTACTTTGGAGAGCGTTGATAGCATGGAGACAGGTCTATAGTTCATCATATCAGTCTTTTTACCCTTTTTGAATATTGGTTTGGCTATGGCAAATTTCAACTCCTCAGGAAATACCCCAGTTAAGAAAGATAAATTAATTATTTGAGCTAACGGTTCTTTAAATATATTTATGTTTTCCTTAATCATCCTTGCCGATATACTGTCATATCCTGTCGAGTACTTGTTTTTCATAGTCTTTACAATTCCCTCAATTTCCTCAGGAAAAGTTGGATTAATAAAGAAAGTGGGAATATTGGTTATAGGTCGACTGGTATTTAACAACATGATTGGATCTTGACGAGCTGTCGGATGGCACGTTTTTTGTAGCTCGTCGGAGACCCTCACAAAATAATCATTGAAAGCGTCTGCCACCTCACGTGGGGCACTGCATGTTTTCCCGTTAATGTCGATTTCAATATTGTTTGCCGGTGGCGTAGTTGCTTGTTCCTTTTTGATAAGGTCCCAAATAGTCTTAATCTTGTTATCAGCGTTTGATACGTTTTCGACAAAGTAAAGATTTTTCGCATTCAATATAACTTGTTTCAAAATAATTTTGTACTTATTTACGTATGCGATAAAATACCTGTCGGTAGATCGTTTTTGACACTCCATCAAGAACCTTTTATTTTGGCATGATTTTTGAATACCTTTTGTTATCCAGCTTTTTCGTTTCTGTTTATTACCTAATACAACTGTTTTAGTAGGGAAAGATGCTTGTAGACATTCATCCAATGTCTCCGAGAACCCCCGAAACACGACATTGACGTCCCTCTGATCATTATCTGGTAGTAAATTAATATTTTGAACCAAATGATTAAACTGCCTATAGTTACTACTTGTAAAGCATTTTTTATCAGTTTGTATTTTTTTATAAATTGGGGAATTATCAACTTGTATGGATACACAGTTGTGATCCGACAAACCCGAATCAAAGTTTTGAGTGGCACATTGTGACTCTGATATATTAGTAATGATATTGTCTAGTAAAGTAGCAGTACTTGCGGTTATTCTTGTGGGGTCAGTTATAGTTATATGGAGATTGTACATTCTTATCAATGAAAAAAATCGAGTTACAGTCGGAGATGTTTCCAGCAAGTTAATGTTATAGTCGCCAGCAATTATTATAAATTTTTGTTTATTCAGTCTCCCAAGCAACAACTCAAAACTCTCCAGAAACGCCGCACAGTTTCCCAGCGGAGAGCGATATATTGAAACAATTATCATTTGTTTATTTTCCACGGCTACGTATTCGAAGTTAATCTCTACCCGCGGCAACCCTATGTCCACCCTCGTAAAAATGTGCTTACTATTTACAAAAATTAATACGCCTCCGTGTTTATTAACAGTTCGGCAAAATATATCAGCAATGTAATAATTATCTAAACAAACCGAACTCACCTCCTCTGCTCTCAACCAATGCTCGCTAATACAAACAACATCATAATCATACTCCTTAACAAAAATCTCAAGTTCCAAAAGTTTATTTTTTAATGATTGTAAATCTTGACCGGCACAAGTGAACTTCGCCAATCTAGGGTGTTCGTGTTTACTTCCACTTTCCTACTTGTTCTTCGATAATCCTCTGGTGACTCTTCTTAAATTTTCCTGGGAAGGTGCTTCCTCTTCACTTTTCGGTTCGGTCTGTTCTGGTACCGTCGAGTTATTTCCAGCAGGCGCAGGCGTAAAGATTTTTCTGTCTATTATGAGTTTGTCGTATCTCAGATACGCGTGCTTGCCGTTACGCTTTGCCTCAATTAAGTGTGGTTTCAGAGAGTTTCGGATTTCCTGGACACGCTTGGAGAAATCCTCACTTATCGCAAAATTAGATTTTTTAAGTTTATACGCGTTCCTTACTATATGGTCTTTCACTTTGTAGTTCGTAAATTTCACAACAATAGGACGATTGTTAGCTTTTTTATATCCTATTCGGTGAGCTCTTTCTATCTCCTTTTTCTCGATGTTAATGTTCAGGTGGGTTTCCACTGCCGCAATTACTTTACTTTCGCATTGTTCCCAAGTTTCTTCGTCTTCCTCTCTGAAGCCATAGAACACTATGTTGTTACGTCTACTCTGATTTTCCAAGTAGTCCAATTTTTCCTCGAGGCTGCTTATTCTACTTTTGAGTTTTTCATTCTCCTGGTTGGACGCAGTTATGAGAGCTTGGTTCTTGTTGTTGCTTTCAATAATCTTGTTATATTTGTCATTTAAATCGCCCATTTGTTTAATGATCTGATCCAGTTTGTCCTCCATAGTTAAGCTCCTTTGCATTTATAAAAGAAAGTAAAACGGAACACCCTGTATGTGATTTGATATTTTAAACTTAGGGATTCAATATTAAGATATTAAAAATTCCTTTAAATATTTAAACATTTACAACTTTTAATTCAATTTAAACTTTATCACACCACAAAGATTAATTTATTTATTAAATTTGAACTATTTTCACGTTTTTTGGCCTTAATACCGCCGATTTCGAAAAGTCGTTTTCACAGATTGTATCTATAAATTTTTGCGTTTATTTTAGAACCAAAACCGACTATCAGAATGCACTACTATTTTCTACTTCACTTTATATTGATAGAGCGCCGTAGTAACACGTCTATACTCAAATCACTCTTGCTTGATTCAGATAACAAGAGAAGCATCGATGAAAGAATGATAAGACGACAGACCGCCAGACAAACGCGCAGACGAACAAACACCAAGACGGATAGGCTCGTATCGGCCTATGCAGGTAGAGAGATGACCTAACATTCAAAATTATACACAAGCAGAGCAGGATAACCGACAAAAGCTTGGTCTAGTATGCTAGTAGAAAGTTGGACCAATGGGATTGCTTATCAGCAACTTATAAATCAGAAGCTAAGTACATGAAAACTGTCTACTGTTAACAGCTTAGGAACTAGTCCTAAGAGCAGGAATGGTCCGATTTTACATATTTCCAGTACTAGAACTGTAACCAGTACACTAGTAGAAACTTGGAACAATGGGATTGCTGATCAGCAACGTATAGATCAGACCCTAAATATAAGAAAAAATTCTACTGTTAACAGCTTAGGAACTATCACTAGTCCTAAGAGCAAGAATGGTCCGATTTTACGTATTTCCAGTACTGGAACTGTAACCAGTATACTTGAACTTGGACCAATGGGATTTCTGATCAGCAACCTATAGATCAGACCCTTAATATAAGATAAAATTCTACTGTTAACAGCTTAGGAACTATCACTAGTCTTAAGAGGAAGAATGGTCCGATTTTATGTATTTCAGGATATATGGTATGGATACTGAATGTATGGAACTGAAACCAATACACTAGAAAGTTGGACTAATGAGATTTCTGATCAGCAACCTATAGATCAGACACTAAGTACATGAAAAATGTCTACTGTTCACAGCTTAGGAACTGTCACTAGTCCTAAGAGCATGAATGGTCCAATTTTACGTATTTCCAGTACTGGAACTGTAACCATACACTAGTAAAAAGTTGGACTAATTAAATTTCTGATCAGTAACATATAGATCAGACGCTAAATATAAGAAAAAATTCTACTGTTAACAGCTTAGGCACTATCACTAGTCCTAAGAGCAAGAATGGTCCGATTTTATGTATTTCCAGTACTGGAACTGTAACCAATACACTAGAAAGTTGGACCAATGAGATTGCTGATCAGCAACCTATAGATCAGACCCTAAATATAAGAAAAAATTCTACTGTTAACAGCTTAGGAACTATCACTAGTCATAAGAGCAAGAATGGTCCGATTTTATGTATTTCCAGTACTGGAACTGTAACCAATACACTAGAAAGTTGGACTAATAAGATTGCTGATCAGCAACCTTTAGATCAGACGCTAAGCTAAGTACATGAAAAATGTCTACTGTTAACAGCTTAGGAACTATCACTAGTCCTAAGAGCAAGAATGGTCTGATTTTATGTATTTCCAGTACTGGAACTCTAACCAATACACTAGTAAGTTGGACTAATGAGATTGCTGATCAGCAACCTATAGATCAGACACTAAATATAAGTAAGATTTGGCTATCTTGATGCTTTCTCCTCCATCACATCCACATCTTGATCCATATCCTACAGATGTGGATCCTCTTGAGCACTTATGGGCAGCAGCGTTTTGCTCAGAGAGGCAGTGAAGGGTGAAGGGTTAGCTACTCACATCCTACGGCTAGAAGATGATTTTCTGAGACGTGATCCTGTGCTTAGGTAAAGGTCATGAACTGCTCTTTAATACAAAAGAACGATAATTACCTTCTTATGAGATTTGTTTTTAAAATTTGTTGGAGTACTTATGAACATTGGAAAATGAAAAACTCGAGATAATCATGTGCTCTAGTAGTTTTATTTATTTCTAATATAGAAAAAAATATTCAGATTAAAAGTTGTAAAAGTAATTTTAAGTTGGTAAGAAAATTTGAGACGATTTCTCCTTTAAAATTTTCCAATAGGGAAAACTTATCAAAATTTATGTTCAATTCGTGTTCTGTTCTTATTTTGCATATTTTCAAAAAAAGCAACAAAAAGTTTATTAAATTTCAACTAAATATTCCATACAAGTTATTTAATTTACAATAAACTAAAAAAAGAAACGAAAAAGTAAAAATAAAATTGAATACGAAACTACATTTATATTGTGGTCGGAAACTGGCGAAAAACTTTTTAAAAGTTTAATTAAATAAAGGAAAAAAAAAGTTGAAAAATTTTCTAACTTTTGCTTAAAATTGATCATAGATAAAAACATAAAGTTTGTAAGGTCTTTTGAAAATCCCAAAGAGAATATATTCGGAAGCAAATGGTAGGACAGGTTATTGTTAAAATTGGATTTCGATACCATCTTTTATACGAATCCCACGAGATTGCTCACTATTGAAAAAAAAATTCTTAAAAAAATAAATTATACACTTTCATCAATAATCAAACTTTAATCACCCACCTCCCTCTTCTCCCCTATTAACCTTTTGAAATTCGCACACAAATAACGCACAAAAAAATTAAAGAACATTTGTTCGAATTTCCTATACAAGCAGGAGCAAGCAAGCAAATTCATTTTAACTCAGTTAAATACTTTTTATCGACGTTCTTGGCAATTTTCGATTATCAGCTTTGTTTCGCTCGACTTAGTTGTAAGAATCGACTTCAATTTATGCACGATTTGTAAAGGAAACTTTCAGAGAAATTACCTTTTTTATTCTTTTAATCTATTTGCCTGTATTGTTTTTAATCAAAAAAATTTTAAACAAACAGAGCGCACTACATTTTTTAAATTATTCCTGAAGCCATTGTGGACGTTGCTTTAATGAAGATTTATGATTGGTAAAAATTAAAAAATTGAGACATTGTTCGACCACCTTTCCTTATTAAAATTTTTGGGGTTGCTTGTACCATCGCTGAAGGGTTCAAGTTGCGGTGTTCAAAATAGGAAATAAAATTGTCCCCTTAGAAAAAAAAAATCAACAGGTGCGATCAATTTTTGAAAAAACGAGTCCACCCTGTACAATTACATAACGACGTATGTGTTGCCTATCTATTAGGCGTAATAACAAATTATAGAAGGACTGTCCATAATTAATTTATTAATGAGTCTACCTTTTGAAATATTCGAAATCGACAGAAAAGCAACACAAATAAACTAATTTTCTACCCTTAATTTATGTGGCGTAAATTAATCAAAAGTATCAAAATTTTTAGGTCAGATTTAAAATGAAAATTCCCAAATTGTGTTTTACATAATTTAAAACTTTATTAAGCAAATCCCTTACATTTCTTAATGAGAAAATGCACCTCACCGTGAAAAAAAATATAAATTAATCCGACTTTAATTAATTTTTACTTTTTTTTTCATCGAGAGTTCGTAAAGTTATTGCAAAATAGGTAAAAAAAATAGCAACATTGGCTATTACTTTTTGTACTTGAATATTGCTTTAATTAATTTTCTTTTATCTTTCAGACAAAAGACTAAACCAATTAATTAACATACACTGATTTTCAGCGCTCTTCGTGAAAAGATATTAAAATTTAATCAATTTTAGTTCAATCACTTTTTTGAGCTTACTATAAATAAATAATTTTACGTGTTTGATGTAATTTAAATAATTGGAAGTGAAATTTATGTCGAAAAGAACGCAACTTCAGAGGTTGGTGAATTTATTATTATTTGAAAACAAATTAGAAAGTCTTGTAGCTCGTAGATGTAAAAATTATCTATTGTCGATTGATTTTAGATTAAAAATCAAAGAAAGTAATAAATTTTGCTGCTTGATTGAATTATTGATGCTATTATTATTACAAAAAGAGAAAAAGTTAAGACGAGTTAAGTATGGTGAAAGGTGTATGATAACAATCGGAAAATATTTAATGTCCGAGAGTTCCATATCATGACATCTAATTGACCTCAGATACTTAAGTGCAGCGATTTACTCCAATTTGGATGTACAAATACAAATAGACTGTGAAATAGTTTTTAAAACCGAACTTAAATGTACTGGACCATAGAGGTGTTCGTAGCAACCAAGGTCTGTGCAATTTCCAAAAGTACGGTCTTATGTAACCCTTAGATAATTGCTCCACAAGTTGAGTAAAAGAATATTTGAGGACTGATATCAATAAGAAATTTAATCATCTTTAAAAATTATTTCTATGATTTTTTCTGTAAATCAAACAGTAAGGTCGTTATTTAAAAAAATACAAAACAGAAGTTTTAGCAATTTTTAAAAGCATGGTCTTAGATAGTCCTTGAATAATTGCTCCACAAGTTGAGTAAAAAAATATTTGAGGACTGATATCAATAAGAAATTTAATCATCTTTAAAAATTATTTCTATGATTTTTTCTGTAAATCAAACAGTAAGGTCGTTATTTAAAAAAAATACAAAACAGTAGTTTTACCAATTTTCAAAAGCATGGTCTTAGGTAGCCCTTGAATAATTGCTCCACAAGTTGAGTAAAAAAATGTTTGAGGACTGATATCAATAAGAAATTTAATCATCTTTAAAAATTATTTCTATGATTTCTTCTGTAAATCAAACAGTAAGGTCGTCATTTAAAAAAAAACAAAACAGAAGTTTTAGCAATTTTTAAAAGCATGGTCTTAGATAGTCCTTGAATAATTGCTCCACAAGTTGAGTAAAAAAATATTTGAGGACTGATATCAATAAGAAATTTAATCATCTTTAAAAATTATTTCTATGATTTCTTCTGTAAATCAAACAGTAAGGTCGTTATTTATAAAAAATACAAAACAGAAGTTTTAGCAATTTTCAAAAGCATGGTCTTAGGTAGCCCTTGAATAATTGCTCCACAAGTTGAGTAAAAGAATATTTGAGGACTGATATCAATAAGAAATTTAATCATCTTTAAAAATGATATCTATGATTTCTTCTGTAAATCAAACAGTAAAGTCGTTATTTGAAAAAAATACAAAACAGAAGTTCCAGCAATGTTCACATACGTAGTCATAGATAGCCCTTAGATAATTTTTCAACCAGTTGAGTAGGATAAATAAAATTTAATGATCTTTGAAAATGATTTCTATGATTTTTTCTGTAAATCAAACAGTAAAGTCGTTATTTGAAAAAAATACAAAACAGAAGTTCCAGCAATGTTCAAATGCGTAGTCATAGATAGCCCTTAGATAATTTTCTCTATTGGAAAATAACAAATAAAATTTGAAGTAAACACCCTGTATTTACACAATAGTCCTCTTATGATTAAATGTGTTTTATAAAAGATTAAATATACATAATTACCTAAGTGAAATTCGAACTGAGTGATCAGTTAGTTAAACATGATAAAATTATACAGAGGGAAACACCCTACTCTATATGTCATAATTATTTTAATAAGGGTGTAAAGGTGTGGTTTTATTTATAACTTTATACAGTTGAGAGATTACAAATTTGCGTGTATTATTATAAGGCGTTGACTTTAATTGCATTTAATTAATTAAATATATAGCAGATGTAGAGGGACCATACTATCTATAGTTTATAAAAAAATTATAGGTTAGGTATGTACTACATACAGGACGCCATTTGTAAAGTCATTTAATCAATTGCTCTGTATATTCGGAAAAGAGTTGCTAAAGTGGTTGTTGTGGTGGGAAAATTATAGGTCTCTTAAAGACCCCCCGATGAATCATAAATCCATATAAAGAACGAACAAATCGTAGAGCTACGTACAGACGAAGTAAGACACTACTGAAACACCCTGTAAACTAGCTTGGTGCGTTCGTAGCACATGGCGATTGACTTTCAACTATGGCTCTCCAAATGTTAGCACTGAATCGATTACCTAGGCTCATACTTCCAAGCCTGATCATTTAAGCAGTTACTGTATAATCTAGCTGACTGCGCTTCGAATGACACGTTAAACCTTTAGTACAAACTATCTTGCACTAGAATTAAATCTTTGTTAGACCAAATCCATACGTGAACTATTGATCGCATCTTCGTAAGTCTTCTGTGACGTGACTCCCTTTTAAAGTCACCCCTCCAACCCGTTAAATAACGGTAAATTAAATTTAAGGGATAAATTTAATAAAGTGGAAAAACTAAATTTGTTTCTTATAAAATAAAGACAAATAGAAATGGAGACGCTATCGTATGAAGTCATTGAGAAATACGTGAAAATAGGAGATTCCAACAGACAAACTACCTTCTGTCGATATAACGAAGTTAACATTGAGAAGAAAACGACGACGTGATCACGTCAAATCTTTCGATGGCTTTTTATTAAATTTTCGAGTTTGCAGTCTTTTTTTTATCCAATAAAAAACTTTAATTTTAGAAAGAAAAATTATAAATTTTTGTTTTTTTAGAGTTTTATGAAACGTCCGGACGTTGCCTTTTCATAATGGTCTCTACAGAGCTGGATTACTCGAGACACGTATCTACAGAGTGGGCCACGAAATTTGTAACTTGGAAATCGTCAGGAGTTAAAAGTTTCACGGCCCACACTGTACAGTGTATAGGTTTCAGCCTTTAAGGGCTTACAAAAGCTAGTTAATAATTATACATTCGAATAATTTCCTGTAACTTCCTTCAAAATTATTGGCTGTAGAAGCCTCAAAGCCTTTTTCCTTTTGGCTTGGAAAATTCGAGTATTTGGCTTCATTTTGTAACGAGAAAACAATATAAAAGTGAATTACAATTTTTTGTAGTAATAAAAAAGTTGACGCTTTTACTTAAAAGGAAGTGCATTCGAGTTGAAGTAAATGTAAGTAAAACGTAATTACTCGAAATCATTTTAACTCCGTAATAAAAGTTTCCACCTTTCGTGGACAAAATATAGAACTAATTCTTTATAAAAATTTCTTTTTGTTTATATAAATTAAATTTGACGATTATTAAGTTCAATTTCATTTTCCTCGTTATTTTGGTTAGTATACACAAGATACAACAATAAAATGAAAGTTACGAATGAAACGAGAGACGCAAATTAAAATGCAAGGGTAATTAATTTAACAAAAAATTAGTCGTAGTTGTCTAATAAAATAAATTTGTGGGATTTTACATTATTTTTATTAGATTAAAACACCAATTTAATAATTCTGCGGCGGTAGATAATAAAATAATAACTCAAAGATCGATTTATTGATTCCTGACTCGTTAAAACCGACGATGTCAACTTTAGTGGTACTGGGTTTGAAAAATATTTAAATAGTCCCTCTCAATAAGATCATTTAAATCTAGAAAATATTAAAACCTCAAAATATGATTTCTTTGATATCTTTTGTAAACCTAACGATAAGCACGTTATTTCCAAAAAATGTAAAACAGAGATCTGTGCAACTTTGAAAAGCATGGTCTCAAGTCGACCCTTTGTCACTTGCTCTAAAAGTTGAGTCAAAAAATATTTGAGATGTGATATTAATTGTAAATTTCATGGTCTTTAAAAATGATTTCTTTGATTTTTTCTGTAAACCTAACGATAAGCACGTTATTTCCAAAAAATGTAAAACAGAGATCTGTGCAACTTTGAAAAGCATGGTCTCAAGTCGACCCTTTGTCACTTGCTCTAAAAGTTGAGTCAAAAAATATTTGAGATGTGATGTTAATAGTAAATTTCATGGTCTTTAAAAATGATTTCTTTGATTTTTTCTGTAAACCTAACGATAAGCACGTTATTTCCAAAAAATGTAAAACAGAGATCTGGGCAACTTTGAAAAGCATGGTCTCAAGTCGACCCTTTGTCACTTGCTCTAAAAGTTGAGTCAAAAAATATTTGAGATGTGATGTTAATAGTAAATTTCATGGTCTTTAAAAATGATTTCTTTGATTTTTTCTGTAAACCTAACGATAAGCACGTTATTTCCAAAAAATGTAAAACAGAGATCTGGGCAACTTTGAAAAGCATGGTCTCAAGTCGACCCTTTGTCACTTGCTCTAAAAGTTGAGTCAAAAAATATTTGAGATGTGATGTTAATAGTAAATTTCATGGTCTTTAAAAATGATTTCTTTGATTTTTTCTGTAAACCTAACGATAAGCACGTTATTTCCAAAAAATGTAAAACAGAGATCTGGGCAACTTTGAAAAGCATGGTCTCAAGTCGACCCTTTGTCACTTGCTCTAAAAGTTGAGTCAAAAAATATTTGAGATGTGATGTTAATAGTAAATTTCATGGTCTTTAAAAATGATTTCTTTGATTTTTTCTGTAAACCTAACGATAAGCACGTTATTTCCAAAAAATGTAAAACAGAGATCTGGGCAACTTTGAAAAGCATGGTCTCAAGTCGACCCTTTGTCACTTGCTCTAAAAGTTGAGTCAAAAAATATTTGAGATGTGATGTTAATAGTAAATTTCATGGTCTTTAAAAATGATTTCTTTGATTTTTTCTGTAAACCTACCGATAAGCACGTTATTTCCAAAAAATGTAAAACAGAGATCTGGGCAACTTTGAAAAGCATGGTCTCAAGTCGACCCTTTGTCACTTGCTCTAAAAGTTGAGTCAAAAAATATTTGAGATGTGATGTTAATAGTAAATTTCATGGTCTTTAAAAATGATTTCTTTGATTTTTTCTGTAAACCTACCGATAAGCACGTTATTTCCAAAAAATGTAAAACAGAGATCTGGGCAACTTTGAAAAGCATGGTCTCAAGTCGACCCTTTGTCACTTGCTCTAAAAGTTGAGTCAAAAAATATTTGAGATGTGATGTTAATAGTAAATTTCATGGTCTTTAAAAATGATTTCTTTGATTTTTTCTGTAAACCTACCGATAAGCACGTTATTTCCAAAAAATGTAAAACAGAGATCTGGGCAACTTTGAAAAGCATGGTCTCAAGTCGACCCTTTGTCACTTGCTCTAAAAGTTGAGTCAAAAAATATTTGAGATGTGATGTTAATAGTAAATTTCATGGTCTTTAAAAATGATTTCTTTGATTTTTTCTGTAAACCTACCGATAAGCACGTTATTTCCAAAAAATGTAAAACAGAGATCTGGGCAACTTTGAAAAGCATGGTCTCAAGTCGACCCTTTGTCACTTGCTCTAAAAGTTGAGTCAAAAAATATTTGAGATGTGATGTTAATAGTAAATTTCATGGTCTTTAAAAATGATTTCTTTGATTTTTTCTGTAAACCTAACGATAAGCACGTTATTTCCAAAAAATGTAAAACAGAGATCTGGGCAACTTTGAAAAGCATGGTCTCAAGTCGACCCTTTGTCACTTGCTCTAAAAGTTGAGTCAAAAAATATTTGAGATGTGATATTAATAGTAAATTTCATGGTCTTTAAAAATGATTTCTTTGATTTTTTCTGTAAACCTAACAATAAGCACGTTATTTCCAAAAAATGTAAAACAGAGATCTGGGCAACTTTGAAAAGCATGGTCTCAAGTCGACCCTTTGTCACTTGCTCTAAAAGTTGAGTCAAAAAATATTTGAGATGTGATGTTAATAGTAAATTTCATGGTCTTTAAAAATGATTTCTTTGATTTTTTCTGTAAACCTACCGATAAGCACGTTATTTCCAAAAAATGTAAAACAGAGATCTGGGCAACTTTGAAAAGCATGGTCTCAAGTCGACCCTTTGTCACTTGCTCTAAAAGTTGAGTCAAAAAATATTTGAGATGTGATATTAATAGTAAATTTCATGGTCTTTAAAAATGATTTCTTTGATTTTTTCTGTAAACCTACCGATAAGCACGTTATTTCCAAAAAATGTAAAACAGAGATCTGGGCAACTTTGAAAAGCATGGTCTCAAGTCGACCCTTTGTCACTTGCTCTAAAAGTTGAGTCAAAAAATATTTGAGATGTGATATTAATTGTAAATTTCATGGTCTTTAAAAATGATTTCTTTGATTTTTTCTGTAAACCCAACAATAAGCACGTTATTTCAAAAAAATGTAAAACAGAGATGTGTGCAACTTTGAAAAGCATGGTCTCAAGTCAACCCTTTGTCACTTGCTCTAAAAGTTGAGTAAAAAAATATTTGAGATGTGATATTAATTGTAAATTTCATGGTCTTTAAAAATGATTTCTTTGATTTTTTCTGTAAACCTAACGATAAGCACGTTATTTCCAAAAAATATAAAACAGATCTGGTTTTTTGAAAACCATGGTCTCAAGTCGACCCTTTGTCACTTGCTCTAAAAGTTGAGTCAAAAAATATTTGAGATGTGATATTAATTGTAAATTTCATGGTCTTTAAAAATGATTTCTTTGATTTTTTCTGTAAACCCAACAATAAGCACGTTATTTCAAAAAAATGTAAAACAGAGATGTGTGCAACTTTGAAAAGCATGGTCTCAAGTCAACCCTTTGTCACTTGCTCTAAAAGTTGAGTCAAAAAATATTTGAGATGTGATATTAATTGTAAATTTCATGGTCTTTAAAAATGATTTCTTTGATTTTTTCTGTAAACCCAACAATAAGCACGTTATTTCAAAAAAATGTAAAACAGAGATGTGTGCAACTTTGAAAAGCATGGTCTCAAGTCAACCCTTTGTCACTTGCTCTAAAAGTTGAGTAAAAAAATATTTGAGATGTGATATTAATTGTAAATTTCATGGTCTTTAAAAATGATTTCTTTGATTTTTTCTGTAAACCTAACGATAAGCACGTTATTTCCAAAAAATATAAAACAGATCTGGTTTTTTGAAAACCATGGTCTCAAGTCGACCCTTTGTCACTTGCTCTAAAAGTTGAGTAAAAAAATATTTGAGATGTGATATTAATTGTAAATTTCATGGTCTTTAAAAATGATTTCTTTGATTTTTTCTGTAAACCCAACAATAAGCACGTTATTTCAAAAAAATGTAAAACAGAGATGTGTGCAACTTTGAAAAGCATGGTCTCAAGTCAACCCTTTGTCACTTGCTCTAAAAGTTGAGTCAAAAAATATTTGAGATGTGATATTAATTGTAAATTTCATGGTCTTTAAAAATGATTTCTTTGATTTTTTCTGTAAACCCAACAATAAGCACGTTATTTCAAAAAAATGTAAAACAGAGATGTGTGCAACTTTGAAAAGCATGGTCTCAAGTCAACCCTTTGTCACTTGCTCTAAAAGTTGAGTAAAAAAATATTTGAGATGTGATATTAATTGTAAATTTCATGGTCTTTAAAAATGATTTCTTTGATTTTTTCTGTAAACCCAACAATAAGCACGTTATTTCAAAAAAATGTAAAACAGAGATGTGTGCAACTTTGAAAAGCATGGTCTCATCGGTCTCAAGTCAACCCTTTGTCACTTGCTCAAAAAGTTGAGTCACAAAATATTTGAGATGTGATATCAATAGTAAATTTCATGGTCTTTAAAAATGATTTCTTTGATTTTTTCTGTAAACCTAACAATAAGCACGTTATTTCAAAAAATGTAAAGCAGAGATCTGTGTAACTTTGAACAGCATAGTCTTAGGCAACCCTTAGATAATTGCTCAACCAGGTGAGTAAAAAAATGTTTTAGGCCTACACTAATATTAAATTTAATGACATGTAAATATGATTTATCCGATTTTTCAAAAACGATAAAAACGCAATTTTTAAAAAAGTATGAAGCGAAGAACTTCAAATCTAAATCATAGGGGATTTAAAGGTCTTCAAGTTTGATTTCTTTAAATTTTCTTCGAAAGCCTAATGGTATGAAAAAAATCAATAAAAATGTCGTGCTGAAAATTTATTTAAAAACCTTGTATTAAAGGGACAATTTTGGAAAATTTAAAGAATTTCCTCGCTTTAAAAATTGTCAATTCATCCGCTTAACCTCGAGACTTTTCTTTTCCACACAATTTTCCATCAATATAGAAATACATTATAATATAAGTAAATAAAAATAAAATTTTAAATTTAAATTTTGTGGATGGAAAGGGAGTTAAAATAACTTGAGCGTGAGATATTTTCTTCCGTTTTGGGACAAAACAGAAAAGACAAAGTGTTTTCGTGGTGTATATCAATATAAACAAGCTGTTAGGTACTTTGTCATTATCTTAGGGAGAAACAATAAGTAGTTCAATAAATAAAGTTCATCGGAAGCTTTTATATTCGCTGGTAATTCATTTAGGAAAATTTATATTCCCTCAAATAAGAGATGGCGTACTCCCCACACTGTTGTTTTCATGTAAATTTTTATTATCGCCATGATGTATTGTGCTCCTCAATTTGATTAAATTTTTCCTCTAGCGTATATCAAAATATATTCGATAAAGTCGATCCATTGTTTTTATATTTTTTATTTTTCTCCTCCACTCAAAAAACTTTTTGAACAAACAACACTAGATAAATAAATTAAATATAAATTTTTCATTTAAGGTAAAACTTTGTTGTAATAAAAGAGCAACTTTAAAAGCTTAAAGAGCCTCCTAATCTTATCCGATAGTTTGCTACATTTTTAATACAAACTTTTATATAAGAAAAGTTTTAGCTCGCGCCATTCTCTTACCCAGTTTGTCTTCGTCTTTTCAGGCTATAACGACATCACCGCAATGTGTTTCTAAAAGATGTCAAAAGAACCACTAAAGAACCCAAATAGAAGAGTCTAAATTAAATTTTCTACACTTAGAAATAAAGAACGAATTACGCACAAAAGAAAATGCTTGTAGGTACTTGGAAAATTAACTTGTTATTACGACCGAAAAAATACCTCTCTTTTTACGTTTATATTGAAATAATGTGGTTTTATCATCGTATACGGCTTATGAATTTAAAGATAAAAGAATTTTCCGACTGAATAATCTGCTTTTAGGCCTTATCTGAGCGTCGGCTATAACTCAATACAATTGTTATCGAAAACAGTTTTGGACAGTTGAGCTTCTATTGTGTGCAGTATATTTTCGTTTTGTTTGCCAAAACATGTTGGCTTCACATTTTTAAAGCCAATAACCAATTAAAATTCGTTAATTGACTTTTCAAAACAAAAACTACACCTAAAGATAATATTTTATTTTAATTAAATGTTTATTCGTATTCAACCAATTCAACTAAGCTCTTTATCATTAATGTACACCTAAAGTTGCTCTTTTTTTAAATTATGTACTCGACTGATTCTTATTTTATGCGATTCATTAGTAAGTTGCATTTTTATTTCTATGCCATGTACAAGAGGTTTACGTGCAATTTTAAACAATAAATGTGATTTGTGTAAGAATTCAAATTTAATGTACGAGGGAAAGTCAGTAAATAGGTAACAAATGCATGTAGAACGGCTGAAAATTTAAGTTTATGACGTCAGTAACTAGCTGCAAAATTAAGCTTAACGACAGTTCAATAGAGATCGCTAGTGTCGCTGAAATTCATGTCTAGTGAGGAGAGTTGCTACAGAACAACACCTGAAAACGTTCGACTAACCTAAGAGAAAATTACACCTCACAACTCTGCTTTAGTCTATAGAGCAGCGATTCTCAACTTTTTTTGGCTTGTACCCCTTACATTAGAAAAATGTTTATATAAATAACAATAAATAGCAATAACGTATAATAGAATAGTTAATTTTTAACATCCTCCATTACTAAATTTTTTTCGCGTACTTCTAAGCCATCAAACGCGTACCCCTGTACCACGGGTTGAGAATCGCTGGTCTAAAGCGAGTTTCTCATGTTTGGTTCACTTAAAACTGACCTTTACATTGCAGATTAATAGTGAGCTAAAACCCAAGCAGTTTTCTGGAAATAAACAGTAGATCCCCATAAGAAAATAACAAGTTGAACAACGCGACGCCTAGCGTCGATGTGATAAAATGTCGCGTTTAGTATCGTTTGATAGCTCTTTTGACCTTCTGAAAGTTTTCCCTAAGAATTTTTTTTTCGAAACCAAACCATTTTCAAACTACAGTCGGAAAACGAAATTGTCAGTTTTCAGTTTCTTTTTCTTGTTGTATTTTTTTGTGCACTTCTTTAAAAGTTTATAGTTTACAATTTTCTATAATGTATTTCATATAAGATATCAAATTAAATTTTAATTAACTTTTTTTTTATTAAAATTTAATAAACTTTTAAAGAAATGCACAAAGAAAATACAACAGGAAAAAGTTCCTCGTATGGCCATGCACATCAGGTGTTTTAGTATTAAATTTATTTTTATGTTAATGTAAATTACAAGATATTAAAAAAATATTTAAAAAAAAAAATAAAAGTTTTTTTTTTAAACTGCTTCCGTCCGGGATTGAACCTGAGACTTGTATGTAAGCAAAATTTTTAGGTATAAATTGTTTCAAAAATTTCATTCATTTTGTTAAATTTGGCATAAATTGAAGTTCAAAATATACATTATTTTATATCTTCAGAAAGCTAATTTTACGAGCTTTGAACATATTAAAAAATATACAGGGTGTTGTATTTAAATTAAGAATTTTGATTCCATTTCCGGTTAAACCGGAAGTTAAAATATAAAGTGTTTAGTATCGTGTAACAGCTAATTTTACGAGCTTTCAAAATATTTAAAGATATACAGGGTGTTCCTAAAAATTTAAATATTTTTATAATTTCCGGTTTAACCGGAAGCGTTTTGTTAACCGAAAATAGAGTCAAATAATAGATATTCATGGGATTGATATGTATATCCATTTTCAAGTTTCCATTTTTATTACAAAAAAAATTAGAGATTTTTGAAGTTTTGACATTCCAAAAATCATTACTCCAAAACGGCTCGAGCGATTTTAATAAAAATTTATATTTCGATAGAGAATTACGTTGTCTGTAACATATCCAAAAAAGAAAAATATGGCAGAGGAAATTTTGATGAAATCCATTTCAAAATTTTGACCTACTTTGACCCCTTAAAGGTAGGCAATTTTAAAACAATTTTAAAAATCGACTAGATTAGGACGAAAGTCCTATATTTTGGCTGTACAATGCCATTTTGAAATTTTAATAATAATAATTATTGGCCAAGTTATAAGGGAAAAACCACAAAATAGGACAATTGTTCTATTGACCGCCATTTTGAATAAAATAATAAAAGTTGTTTTTTCAATTGGGGCTCACATGTACTATCTTATAGCCAAGTAGAAAAGAATTTATTTGGCCTAAATTTGCAAATATGCGCCCAAAATAACCACATTATTTTTGGACACCCTGTTACTGATAATAGTTATTTGTTTATAAGGAGACTAAGTGACGTTTTGGGTGACAAGACTGTGTTTGACTGATGAGCGAGCGAGTCTGGCAATACAGGCGAGTCTTTTGTCTGTCTAAACAGAGAAAAGTACGTTGATGACAATTTTTCCTGCCTTGGCGGGAAAGTTCAATTTCACTCTTAGATATTAAGCGACACAAAGTCGACTTTAAAAAAAAAATTTAAAGTGGTTGTTAAAATCAAATTTCATCAAAATCAAAGTAGTTTTTGTTCTAGGGGGGGGGACATACATCCTGACATTTTGGTTCAAAAAATCGAATTTTTTTTTTGAATTTTTGGAATCAGCATGACTCAAAATGTCGAGAAATGCAAAAAAATTTTTTTATTATTATTATTTTTTCTCGATTATAACAACTTTTTCTTGGATTGGAAAAAGTTAATAAGATTTTAAAATTGTCAAGTAGGTGAGGCATCTAATTAGACAGAGAAAGGCCAACCAAACCAAACCGACAAACAAACAAAATAATAAACACAGTACATGAAAGATCATAAAACGCAGAGTAATCTAAAAACGGATCATAAATTCGATTCATAAAATTCATTCTGCAGAAAATTGGGTTAGTTTCGTTATAAACCATTTTCAATCCCAAACCGCCAACGACATCATTATAAAATAATAATGAGAAATAAAAAAATTATTGATACATATTTCAATAGTTATACAACTCCTAATTAATAATCAATAAAAATTTACTACTTACAACCCCTTTTATTCGAGTTGATAATTTCAACAAATATCCGAAAGCGTAATAGAGCTCACCTGAAACAGAAAAATCAAAATTAATTAAGTGTCACAATATAAAGATGAAAATACATGTTTTAAAATTATACAGTACGTCCCAGATATTAAGAGAGACGCTTAATGCGATCAAAAACGTCATTAAACGCGGCTTGTGCAGTTTCTCTCTAAGATGCTTTCAAGACCATGGGCTTGTAGGACCATTCCTTTGCTTCGATAGATTGGACGGTGAATACAGATACAGTCACACAGATACAGAGGGACCTTCCATCTACGCGACCAATTTTCTAGGCAACCACCAATCAAAAGCAATGAAATATGGTAGTTGTCTAGCAAATTGGTCACGTGGGTGGAGCGTATTTCTAAAGGCACCGTACAATTAAAGAGCGGGACTTGGTATACAGCTTAGAACATAAAACATACAGAAGGAGGGTTAGCAACCGTTGCCTATAAGAAAAAATGCGACGGAAATGACATTTTAGAAGTCAAAGATTTCATTCATTCGGTCCAATTTACATTATCATTGGCTGTCATTATCTTTCGTTATAAGTGGGAGTATAATTATTGGAGAAATTGAGCGGAAATCGCTATATTTACTAGTCCATTGCGAATTATATTATTAACTAAGTTTCTCTTTCCTGGTAGAGTAGGGGGTATTTTTTTATTCAATGGTATACAGGTATACTGACAGATTGAGAGGCAGAAATATATTTTTCAGAAATCTTAAAGCAGTCCCGTAAGAAAATGTTTACAATCATGAAGCTTCGCCTACTACGACGTTCGAAAAAGGAAAATTAATAATACAATTTTAGATCAAACAAAATTTAATGGTACACGAGGAAATATTTGCAAAAGAAAATAATTTTGTTTCAAGGCAATACAACTTGATTACAATTATTTAAAAAAATCGACCTGTTCATTTGATTACCCTTCAACAAATCAAATATGAAATACGAAGAGAGCAACACGGTTTACATTTTAATAACTGAACTTCCTTTACATTCTGAAAATAATTGAATTTAATATAAATTTAATTTTCAAAACATTTTATTCAATTTTATACGCGAGTTTTTCCCATTTTTCCGAAAACAATTTCGATAATAATTGCAAAAGAAAAACAAAAATTAAATTTTAAATACAATTCTTCTGACAAAGTCCCAAAAATTTAAATAAAAAAAAACATAATTGATGACAGGCACAAAAGTAAATTTTGTCTAAAAAAATTAACGTTAAGAATTCAAAACATCAAAATTCAAAGATCTTTTGACTCCGGCGTCTGAGTTCTTATTAAAGTGATGAATGTTCTCGCCGAATATGAAGTTTAGATATGTTATCCTGACACGGTGGTAGTGGCGGCATTACCCCAGTTTCATTCTCGAACGGGTGTAAAGCTTTGAAAGAAAACATTTACTCCATGATTGATGCACAAAATGCCAACTTGCTCAAACTGTAGATTTTATTAAGTGAAAATCTTGCTCAACTTTTATGCTTTCGACAGTGCGTAAATACATTTTTTTGCATGACTTCACTTTTTTTTAATATCAACGTCTTAACCGTATAATTTTGGTAGTTAAATCGACAATTATTCAAGAAATTTAGATTTGGAATTTTAATAGATGAAGAGTCACTATATAACTAGCCATGTCAAGATAGAAGTTTTCCCCGATATGGAACTTATAGAAGGAGGCAATGCAAGAAGACCACCTGATGGGTAAGACCGCCTTTAGATCATTTCTAATCGCTTTATCAGGAATAGACAGACCCCTAAAAGTAGCTACAAACTATATCACGAATTAAATAAAGCAAGCCTGTGCAGACTCAGTCTGCAGTGCTATATCAAAATTTTGGGAAAACCATCCATAAGATTAGAAATTATTATTAATAAAAGTTATAGATAATTTAGTAATAAACAAAATCCCTTAATAATATTTAGTCGTATCATCAACCCTAAAGTAGTTATAAAATTATTCTCCACCCTTTTCGTTGAGGTCCGTTTAGGACCTACTTAAAGAAACGTTTAAGTCAAAATTTTGGGGAAACCATCAATAGGATCAGAAATTATTATGAATAAAAATTATAGGTAATTTAGTAATAAACAAATTACTTTAATAACATTTAGTCGTATCATCAACCCTAAAGCAGTTATAAAATTATTCTCCACCCTTTTTGTTGAAGTCGGTTTAGGACCTACTTAAAGAAACGTTTAAGTCAAAATTTTGGGGAAACCATCAATAGGATCAGAAATTATTATGAATAAAAATTATAGGTAATTTAGTAATAAACAAATTACTTTAATAACATTTAGTCGTATCATCAACCCTAAAGCAGTTATAAAATTATTCTCCACCCTTTTTGTTGAAGTCGGTTTAGGACCTACTTAAAGAAACGTTTAAGTCAAAATTTTGGGGAAACCATCAATAGGATCAGAAATTATTATTAATAAAAATTATAGGTAATTTAGTAATAAACAAATTACCTTAATAACATTTAGTCGTATCATCAACCCTAAAGTAGTTATAAAATTGTTTTCCACCCTCGCTTAAAGATACTTTAACTAGTGTTTCGTTTATGTCAAAAATTTTGGGAAAACTATCCATAAGAATAGAAAACTAACGCTCAAATTTCACATAATCTCCTTCTAGGTTTTAATTTTCTTAATAGTTATTTGTTTAACGAGCTTACTCACTCTCTGTATAAAACCGTATCAAATCAATTTAATCGTTGGTTTAAATTTTTTTTCGAATGCTCATAAACGCGATAAAACGATTAAACTTTCACAAATCGATTACAATTTTATAACGGTGAATCACAAATTTAAAAAAAAACGATAATTTTTACGATTATAATTAAAAATAAATTATTTTAATGGTTGTTTGATTTGTAACATTTTTATTTTTATATATTTATAGTCAATTGAAATTTTATTCCCATCAAATGCTTAATCTACCGTACCAAATCTACCCTTAGTAAAATCTAACTTTCACAAACTCGACTAAAAGACATTTAGAAAGACATCTCTATACTGTAATATTCAATCGTTGAATTATGGTTAAATGAAGAGTTTTTGGTTGACTTTGATCATTTACAAAAGGGAATTTCACAAAATTCTTTATTTTACATTTCATTTGTTTTATTGAAAATTTTTTATTAACGGAACGAAATTATTACAAATATTGTAAAATTATAGATTTAAGGATTGAAGGTCCTGATGATTAAGATCTTAAAGTGGTATCCATCGAAAAGTTTTTAGGAGGTCAAAAGAGCTATCAAACGATACCAAACTCAACATTTTATCACATCGACGGTAGGCGCCGCGACGTTCAACTTTTAATTTTCTTATAGGGGCCTATACTGTTCTTATTGAAGAAAATTACTCAGTTGGTTTGTCTAAATTCGCAGACTAAACGAGAACTCTCTATCTGAGATTTTTCTGCAAAAATATACTATAAGATCCTCATAAGAAAATGAAAAATTGAGCGTCGTGACGCCTAGCGTCGATGTGATAAAATATCGAGTTTAGTATCGTTTAAAAGGTTTTTTGACCTCCTGAACATTTATCCTGAAAATTTTTGTCTTAAGTAAACTATTTTCAAATTACAGTCGAAAAACTAAATTACCAATTTTCAGTTTTTTCGCATTATCTCGGTAACCATTTTAAATTTTGAAATTTTCTAAACGGATTCTTTAAACTCATCAAAAAGTCCAGCTTTTTGCTTAAGAACCAACAACTGAAAAAAATCACCCTGTAGTTCATTCGATCAGAGAATACTCGCATGTGAAGCATGTGAAGCTTTTTCTTTTATCGAATGACCTATACATCTTTAATTGTCAATCAACGACTCCCGTATTTCAAAATATCGTAATTATGCCAAGTTATTTTTGCTCTAATAAATTTTGCCCATTACATAAATTTTAACAAGGCATTTCTGCGCAGATATAACAAATTGACTTTTAGTTGAGCTAATTTAAAATTTTAGAATAAAAATGAAGAAGAAAAAACACGTATTAGAATAAAATGATGCAAAAAAAATTCAAGTTAAATTGATTCGAAAACCAAACGTGCGCTATTACATAGCCTACATATATTTTAAGTTTACGTGTTGAAAGAAATCGTTTTTCTTGCGAAAAAAAAATAAAAATTGTATTAAGAAGAAAAAAGTTAAAAAAAGATGGAAATTGGTTGATTTTTGTAGAACAAAAATTTTTTGTTAGTAGTAGCTGACGTATGGTTTTAACTTTAAGATTCATTTTAGTCGACTGGAGAATTATTTACACTTGGTAAAATCAAGAGTGGCATTGTTAAAAAGCACCATTTTTCTTATTATTCCTTTTTCAACTTTATTGCTTTAGATTTGTTTTGATAAATTTTTAAAAAGACTAAAGTCCCCGGTTGTAGCTACATGACTAAGGGCCAGTATTATAAACGAAGGTTAAAACTCAACCTACGGTTGAAAGTCAACCTACGGTTAAAACTTAACCTAAGGTTAACTGTCATTTTAGTTTGACATAATTGGACAAAATAGTGAAATTGACGTTTATTTATAATTTTAACCAAAGGTTGAGTCAACCTTCGGTTAACTAGGTCTTAAAGCTGGCCCTAAGAGAGAGAGAGAGGGTGGAAAATTCCGTTTTTGGGATTTTTGGTTATATCTCAAAAACGATGGGTCATAGGAAAAAATTATTTGGAGCAAAAGAAAACCTCGTTAAATTTCCTACAAAATTGTTTCTATTAATTTTTTCTCTATTCCTTATTGTTTTCGAGATATCAGCCCGTAAAGTTCGTTAATTTTAATTTACACTGTATGTATGAGTGAAAACTCTCTTTTGAAAGAATAGCTGACGTAAAAGGGGCTTCTTCAAGTTAAAAATATAAACAATAAATTGTAAAAAAACTTCATAAAGTCTTTATTTGAATCTTTATATCACGAAAATTCTACAACATTCATTCAACCTCATTTCCAAGTTATTTCAGTCCGACCTTTTTATGTGCTTTATAAGAATATTCTTCTCCATCAACAATGTTAAATGGAATCTTGACATTTTGTGTTACCTGCCGGGAGCACCTCTTCTGCATATAAATCGACTACCACGTCAAAGTATGTCGACAAGTGTGCATATTTGCCACCTTAATATATCATTCTCTTGTTACGTCTCTTGCAGATGTGAATTTATAGAACCGTTTCAGGGGGTGGTTATATGCGTTTACTTGTCATTTACTCTGTTAAAATGTAATTACATTTTCGTTTAAATATCGAAAATATTTATGTTTCAATTTACATAAAAACTTAATTTATTAAAACCCTTCAGTTAATCGTCAATCGTCAATTAAAAGGATTACCTCAAGTAGAATCGATTATGAATTTTTTATAACAGTCAACATTAACGTTCATCAAACCCCAAATCCGTGCCTGTCATTCAAAGTTCTATTTTTAAAACACTAAAAAATTACTTTCCATTTACATATTATAGCAGCCCTTCAAAACGTTTTTAAACCCTACAGGATCTACAACGTCTCGAATAACAGTATTCCCTAAAAACAGGGCTTTTGGGACCCATATTGGTTACTCAAAGTCCAAACCCTACCAAAATCACATATAAGTCATTTGCTAAATAACTGTTTGACGCACTCACCAGCGAGGCTGATGGCAGAGGTGTGTTTGACGCATTGGCGGGCAAGGCTGCATGCAAAGGTATGTTTGGCGAACTGACAGTGTTTTGGACAAAAGCCGAGCTGTGTTCGTGAGTTATCGCTTTTTAAATTTACAGGACGTACACCGTAGGTCTCCACTGTTCAAGTTCCTTCAGAACGTTTTTTTCACCTTGCAGAATCTACAACTTTTCGTATGACTTTAAACCGGGCTTTTGGGCATAGTCATTCTGTGGTGCAATGACGGGCGAGGCTGAAGACCGAGGTGTAATTACGACAATAAATAGGAAATTAAGAATTAATAAGTCTAGAATGAGGACACGAGAGTTAGTTGCTAAGTGGCTAAGTTTATAGTTAGACGGTCAGTTGGGATTGAGAGGGCGAGGAGCCCTAGTTAACGACTGATCTTAAGGGAGGAGAGAATTTAACTCGTAATTATAGCATAATGAGTAAGAGATTATTATTTTAATAAACATTTTATTGGAACTCTATGTATATTTATAAAGCCCCAATTATCCTGGTACAACCTAAGAGTCCCTCAGGAGTCACGAGCCCAATCGTGACATATGGTGGAGGCACCGGGCATTATTAGCTCAGTCGTGACAGTATAGGTAACATAGGGTGTCATTCCGGTATACGAAATTCGTCCAGGTCGCGCCTGACGAGAGGTGAATTGCAATACTTTTAAGGGTCGCAAATATTAAGGGCGATGATATTTTAAAAAAGTTCATGAAGAATGCGTTCACAAAAAAGCCTCGAAGTAATCAAGCAATATGTTTAAAACCTTTGTGTTTAGGAATAAAAATCCAAAACGTCCCCAAAGTGAATTTCCTCGCAATTATCCAACGTAATGGAAATTTTCAAATAATAAAAAAATAACAATTTTGAAAAGAAAATAAGAAAACAAAAGATAAATCTTAAATCAATTTAAATTTTTATGCAAGTGTAAATTTTCTCATTCCGTGATATATTCCCGCTTTTAAATTGTAAAAGGCTTGAGAAGTTAGAAATATAAGACGACAACGACGGTATAGAAATTAGAAATGTTGAAAAACGGATTATCAAGAAGGATAATTTCCTGCTTTCGTGAATTACATCAACTTTACGAGAAAAACATATTTTTGTTGTAAGGATAATGGCGAAGAGGAGAAGGAAGAATAATTCTAAAAAAGATAATATCAAACAGCACAGTTACACTTTTAAGTACAAAACTTTAAATCGAAAAGTTTTTAACATTTAAATGTTTATGAATTCACTCACTTTATTTGCGCATAATTATTTTTGTACAAAAGCTATACAAATTAATCAATTATTAAAAAGCTTTTCAATAAAATTTTTGTTAAAAATTATTTGGAAATTTAAATTTCGTTAAATAACTCTGTAATTAAATGGGGTAGGTTCTTAATTGAATTTTAGGCTATTTAGTGTTTGACATACACTATACAGAGTGATTTTTTTTACCGAGATAACGAAAAAAAGTTGAAACTGGCAGTTTAGTTCTTGGACTGTACTTTGAAAATCGTTTACTTTAGAAAAAATATTCTCGGGAAAAATTTTGAAGAGATGAAAAGAGCTAACAAACGATACTAAAGTCGACATTTTATCTCATCGACGCTAGGCGTCGCGACGTTCAATTTTTCATTTTCCTATGGAGACCTATTGTTTTTTTACAGACAATTACTTAGCTGGTTTGTCTAAATTTAATATATGTTAACTGAATAACTCGGACAACTCTGTAATTTTCTGTAAAAAATAATGGTTTCCATAAGAAAAAGAGATTCGGTGACCAAATCACAACACTAGATCCCCATAAAAAAATGAAATACTGAACGTCGCGACGCCTAGCGTCGGTGTGATAAAATGTCGAGTTTAGTATCGTTTGATAGCTCTTTTGATCTCCTGAAGACTTTTCCCGATTTTTTCTTAAATAAACCACTTTCAAACTACAGTCGCTAAATTGTCAATTTTCAGTTTTTTTGAATTTTTCTTTTTTCTAAACGGATTCTTAAAACTCATCAAAATATGTTCGTACCCTAAAGGCTAATACATGAGAAAAATCAGGCATTAAAGCAATAACATTTTTGAGTTTTAGCCTATATTATTTTTAATAGCTTTTCAAAATTGTAGGACGATTTCTCGGAATTTTCTCTTCATCGCCATATAATACGACGATTTTGCGTATTTCTAAAACTAATATCGGAGCATTTATCGGGATTTGCGAGAGTAGCCGAATCTCTATTTCTAATGCCCGTATTTATAGACAGATCTCAAGCACTTGCTCGTACTCAAGACTGAGACGAGGCCGGTTGTATAATACAATGAAAACCAATAGCAACCGGCCTCGTCTCAGTCTTGAGTACGAGCAAGTGCTTGAGATCTGTCTATAAATACGGGCATAAGTCGATTCGGCCATTTTGATTTTTTGCCCAATGGAAACGTATAAGAAAACTTAGATCGCTCGGATTTGTTCAAAATTTGGGAAGGGGATAGCGGTGAGTGTTTCACGCCCCCCCCCCCAATTTGAACTCTTGCAATCTAAGGGTGACTAGGTTGCTAATTTTTCTACAAAATCTTGTGTTTTTCTCACTTTAAAGATAACCCCCCCACAAATAACCTCTCGACGGCGTCCTCGCTTACGAACTTATTTATTTAAATTAGTACATCTTATGCATCTGATTATTCCATTTCAATGGCCGAGTGGATTCTGAGATTGATAATATGTCAAGCAGATAAGGCGAGTCCCAGATGCGAACCCTGAACCTTTCGATCCTTAATTCAGAGCTAAGACCATTAGTAGGAGGTAAATTAAGCATCTTATTTGATCAAAGGCACTTTCTGGAATCGGAGGAGCTGGTCTTGCAGTGGATGAGAGGCTTCTCGCTTAGTCAGTGGGACATCTTGTTCCAAAACATAATGCATGAGTTTTTTCGTGAGGTTTTTAGACCCCACTGGCCCTGAAAGAAGGGTGTCACTATCCTAGATGTCTTAAGCGGCGGAACATATTCGTTAAAGCTGGTCGCTTGCGACCCCTCACACGCGGTCTCCAGTAGTCCTGTTATTAGACTGTTCAGAATTGCTGGGCTTAACGGACCACTTGTACCTGCAAAGCTGTAACTAGTTTAACTAGCAGTAGTCAACAAGATTTATCGTTCCGCCACCAGTCCAGTTCCTGGACTGCGACAGCACTTCAGAACGCTGAAGTTCCGCTAGCCCCGCTTGCGGGGTGTTATAATTATGGAAGCTCCCTTTAAGTGGTAAGCGGCGGATGTGTTTGTCAGGTATGAAAATCTCCCAATAAGAGCGCCATGCTTAGCGAGTTTTGCACCTGTGGCAAAACTCCAGGTTACACCAGGTTAGCTCGCGGTAGTCGACGGGATTTATAGTGGTGGGGTGACCGATTCCACCACCAGCCCACTTTATTCGGACGCTGAGGTTTCGCTGGCCCCGCTTGCGGGGTCTTATGATTATGGAAGCTCTCTTCAAGTGGTAAGGGGCGGATGTGTTTGTCAGGTATGAAAATCTCCCAATAAGAGCGCCATCCTTAGCGAGTTTTGCATCTGTGGCAGGTTAACCTGGTTACACCAGGTTAGCTCGCGGTGCTCAATGGGATTTATAGTGGTGGGGTGACCGATTCCGCCACCAGCTCACTTTATTAGTACGCTAAGGTTTCGCTGGCCCCGCTTGCGGGGTTTTATGATTATGGAAGCTCTCTTCAAGTGGCAATTCAGGGTAGATGTGTTGTCAGGTAGGAAAATCTCTCAATCAGAGCCATGGCTAGCGAGTTTTGCACCTGTAGCAGGTTTATTAAAACAATAGAAAAATATCTTTGTTCTCTACAGTTCGATTTAGACGCTTTCCACTCTATGGAGCTAGCAATAAAAAGTCTCTGACACTGATTACTGTAAATGGCCTCAATTTGTAAACAGACAGCAGAAGATACAGCTAGATACAGTAGCGTTTGTGAAATTCTTCTTTTAACCTTAAATTCTTCCAACACTTGACCTTCAAAGCCAACTTGCTTTTTCTCGTAAGTATAAATAGGATCGCACGTAGATCCCTAGGCATTTATTCTCGATTCACGTAAAGTTGTAACGAGCTTCCCACGTTAAACTTTGCCAAAGGCTTTTTCAAAGTCTACAAAGCATGCAAAGATGTCTCGATTGACGTCGCTTGTTCTCTGAGTCAGAAAGCTTGAATGGCCTCCAATCCCTTCCTGAATCCAAATTGGACATTACTTGTGGCTCATTAAGCTCTGTGGTCTTCGGAGTACAACAGCATAGAGGAAAACTTAAAAAAAAGTGGCGTGTAAAAAGTTTTTCTTTGTCTCTGAGCGATTCGAAAGAGAAAAAGGTTGGAAATCAATTGAAAATAAGTTTAAAATTGTAAATTTTATGTAAGTACTAAAGAAGGAAATGTTGCGATTTTGGTGGAGGTAAAAACATTATTGGTTTTTACTCCTTACACATTTTAAAAATATGCAGATCTTTCTCGAATCACGGATTATTCAATTTAAAGTAGACTACGGAGGGAAAAAAAGCCGCAAATGTAACCAAGCGGCAACAATATGTATGTAAATTCGGTAAGATATGTGAAGAATTCCCTTTAAACGTCACGTATAACTACTAAAGAATTCTTTTTGGACTCTTTACAAAGAAAATTTTACTTTTAATCTCAACTGGACTTTCTTTCTCTTGTACCACCTTTTTTTGTGTAAAAAGATTTCGCCCGTTGTGTATATGCAATTTGTACGAAACAAAACTTTTAAATTGTTAAAGGAAAGAGTCGACTAGTTGAGTTGAGACCGAGAAACAAGAAAAGAGTCGGTTATGTAGGCAATTAATAAACTTAGAAGTTTGTTTGTGCAATTAACAAATTACCGAGCAAGTTGCGAACCCTTAAACTAAAACTTTCATAGTTTGATAAATTTCTTGTGGATACCTACCATTATTAGTATTCAACCTATCAACGCTAACGACTTTAGTTGAAATAAAACCAAGAGTAAATCAACTCGGGGGTCGAATTAAAAAAAATGTCAAAAAGTTGAGTTTAAATTTCCCACGGTAGTTTATGAGCACAAACTAATACTGAGAGTGTCGAATAAATGTAATAGAACTTCAGTTAACAACTTCCATTTCATTGAAAACGTGACTTGAGTTCTTAACTTAAATCTGCTGTGTTTCATTTTGGCCATTTTGCGTCTTCTTCTACACTACTATACAGACCAATTCGTGCCTTTTGATATCCGGTCCGTGAATCGAGTAAACCCCAACTAGGACTTATTAAAACTCGACGTGTGAAAACTTTGATGACTTTGAGGGAGGGGGTGGATATAACTAAAGAGTAAGGGTATATGAAAAGCATTGAAAATTCATTAGAAAAATTTTATACAAGAATAAGAATCATAGAGGAGCTTTCTGCAACTAGCGTGGAATTGAGTTGCTATAAGCTGCGATTATTTGAACTCCCAGGACTCACATGTAAAATTTACAAGGTCACAGTGCAGATGATTTGAAACGGGCTCTTAACACCTTGTAATAAAAATTTTAAAGTGTTCGTCAACGATGGTGCTGCGAAAACGGTATATCATCCCAGTAGGCGAAAACAGCAACTATAACTAACCTGTAGCGAGCACTCTTAAATAACAACCCACCGAGAGAACCAAAAAAAAACTATAAACTTTACGGCAATTGTTTTAAATTGTAATTTCATGAATGATTTAATATTAAATGAGTTGTACATCTTCCAACTTTTAGAGTTAATCTTTAATAATGTTTGACCTTATTATTCACGAACAAAAGCATAAACTTTGTAAAAGTTGGAAAACGAGAAGTAATAACTTGAGAGTTTGTCTTTACTTTGAATATTTAGTGCTAACTAGAATTATATTTTAAATTTTCCTGTAACTGAAACTAATGGGGTAGTTTTATGTTACACGTTTGTTTAGATGACACAGTGGCGGTGGAGCCTCTCGTGGCTCTACATCCTTAAAGGAGTAGTCTGTCGGTAATTTTACCTCTAATGGAAATTGTAGAGCATAAAATTCTCTATTGAAACCCGTAAAAATATTTGTCATAACTGTCATAATTAATTTATGACAATTAATCAAATTTGAAAAATTGTAATAAGAGTCGAGTTCTAACAACTTCCGTGGCTTTCGAGGCTTTAGCTCCTTAAGGAGTAGTCTGATGCTAATTTTACTTCTAATGGAAATTGTAGAGCATAAAATTCTTTATTGAAACCCGTAAAAATATTTGTCATATCTGTCATAACTAATTTATGACAATTAATCAAACTTGAAAAATTGTAATAAGAGTCGAATTCTAACAACTTCTGTGGCTCTCGAGGCTTTAGCTCCTTAAGGACTAGTCTGACGCTAATTGTACCTCTAATGAAAATTGTAGAGCATAAAATTCTCTATTGAAACCCGTAAAAATATTTGTCATAACTGTCATAATTAATTTATGACAATTAATCAAATTTGAAAAATTGTAATAAGAGTCGAATTCTAACAACTTCTGTGGCTTTCGAGGCTTTAGCTCCTTAAGGAGTAGTCTGACGCTAATTATACCTCTAATGGAAATTGTAGAGCATAAAATTCTCTATTGAAACCCGCAAAAATATTTGTCATAACTGTCATAATTAATTTATGACAATTAATCAAATTTGAAAAATTGTAATAAGAGTCGAATTCTAACAACTTCTGTGGCTTTCGGGGCTTTAGCTCCTTAAGGAGTAGTCTGACGCTAATTATACCTCTAATGGAAATTGTAGAGCATAAAATTCTCTATTGAAACCCGTAAAAATATTTGTCATAACTGTCATAACTAATTTATGACAATTAATCAAATTTGAAAAATTGTAATAAGAGTCGAATTCTAACAACTTCTGTGGCTTTCGAGGCTTTAGCTCCTTAAGGAGTAGTCTGACGCTAATTATACCTCTAATGGAAATTGTAGAGCATAAAATTCTCTATTGAAACCCGTAAAAATATTTGTCATAACTGTCATAATTAATTTATGACAATTAATCAAATTTGAAAAATTGTAATAAGAGTCGAATTCTAACAACTTCTGTGGCTTTCGAGGCTTTAGCTCCTTAAGGAGTAGTCTGACGCTAATTATACTTCTAATGGAAATTGTAGAGCATAAAATTCTCTATTGAAACCCGTAAAAATATTTGTCATAACTGTCATAATTAATTTATGACAATTAATCAAATTTGAAAAATTGTAATAAGAGTCGAATTCTAACAACTTCTGTGGCTTTCGAGGCTTTAGCTCCTTAAGGAGTAGTCTGACGCTAATTATACCTCTAATGGAAATTGTAGAGCATAAAATTCTCTATTGAAACCCGCAAAAATATTTGTCATAACTGTCATAATTAATTTATGACAATTAATCAAATTTGAAAAATTGTAATAAGAGTCGAATTCTAACAACTTCTGTGGCTTTCGGGGCTTTAGCTCCTTAAGGAGTAGTCTGACGCTAATTATACCTCTAATGGAAATTGTAGAGCATAAAATTCTCTATTGAAACCCGTAAAAATATTTGTCATAACTGTCATAACTAATTTATGACAATTAATCAAATTTGAAAAATTGTAATAAGAGTCGAATTCTAACAACTTCTGTGGCTTTCGAGGCTTTAGCTCCTTAAGGAGTAGTCTGACGCTAATTATACCTCTAATGGAAATTGTAGAGCATAAAATTCTCTATTGAAACCCGTAAAAATATTTGTCATAACTGTCATAATTAATTTATGACAATTAATCAAATTTGAAAAATTGTAATAAGAGTCGAATTCTAACAACTTCGGTGGCTTTCGAGGCTTTAGCTCCTTAAGGAGTAGTCTGACGCTAATTATACCTCTAATGGAAATTGTAGAGCATAAAATTCTCTATTGAAACCCGTAAAAATATTTGTCATAACTGTCATAATTAATTTATGACAATTAATCAAATTTGAAAAATTGTAATAAGAGTCGAATTCTAACAACTTCGGTGGCTTTCGAGGCTTTAGCTCCTTAAGGAGTAGTCTGACGCTAATTATACTTCTAATGGAAATTGTAGAGCATAAAATTCTCTATTGAAACCCGTAAAAATATTTGTCATAACTGTCATAATTAATTTATGACAATTAATCAAATTTGAAAAATTGTAATAAGAGTCGAATTCTAACAACTTCGGTGGCTTTCGAGGCTTTAGCTCCTTAAGGAGTAGTCTGACGCTAATTATACTTCTAATGGAAATTGTAGAGCATAAAATTCTCTATTGAAACCCGTAAAAATATTTGTCATAACTGTCATAATTAATTTATGACAATTAATCAAATTTGAAAAATTGTAATAAGAGTCGAATTCTAACAACTTCTGTGGCTTTCGAGGCTTTAGCTCCTTAAGGAGTAGTCTGACGCTAATTATACCTCTAATGGAAATTGTAGAGCATAAAATTCTCTATTGAAACCCGTAAAAATATTTGTCATAACTGTCATAACTAATTTATGACAATTAATCAAATTTGAAAAATTGTAATAAGAGTCGAATTCTAACAACTTCTGTGGCTTTCGAGGCTTTAGTTCCTTAAGGAGTAGTCTGACGCTAATTTTACCTCTAATGGAAATTGTAGAGCATAAAATTCTCTATTGAAACCCGTAAAAATATTTGTCATAACTGTCATAATTAAATTATGACAATTAATCTAATTTTAAAAATTGTAATAAGAGTAGAATTTTAACAACTGTGGCTCTCATTTTTGGCCCCCCTGTGAAAATAGTTTACGCCGCTACTGCTACAAATGAGTTTTCTTTTAAATAAAAGAAATAATATCATAAAACGAAATTGTGCTTTTTCCAAACATTAAATTTTTCTCACACGAGCAAAGTTTTTAAAATTTATCTTTTCAACACTTGTGCGGTTCGGTAACAACTGCGCTTTTGCTTTGATTAATGGAACTTATTCATCAATATCATTCAAAATTAAAATTAAGGTTCTTTAAGTGTAATTGATTATCGAAATGCAATTCTCTCATTGTAATATAACAACCAAGTTAATTTTTAATACACCAACTGATTCGAGTTTTAATGAGAAATTTATTATTCACAAGCAGACAGCTAATGATGGTAAAATTGACTATCGACAGGTTCTTAATTAAATAGAAAAATAATTCAAACCAGGCTGTTGTGCTCATTTACGTCAAAGCTCGATGTATCTTTAATTCAAACCTGCAGTAGCGTATTGGGTGTTTCAGCAGAAGGTCCCTTAAAAATACCTTCTATGCCTTCTATGGGCGAATTCAGCGACTTTCAGATGGAAAATGAACCGGATTAGTTTTCAATAAGACCTTGCTTGATGAAAATTGTTAGATTTGATTAAGAATAGGTTTTAGCTCTTATAAAACGTTTTGAGAGACTCGCTGCAGGCGTTTGAACATTCTAACAGCGTTTTAGAGCAAGCTCAGAGGTTTTCTTGCAATTACGCTAGCCCATAACCTATTGGAAGTTTTTTTGGTTTATAAAAGTGGGTTTAATATTTTGGTTACTATGCAAACTTCAACTGTACGAAATGAAATGAACTAAAAATAGCTGTAAGTCTTGGAAGTACGCTCTTGAGCGATCTGTATTGGAACAGGAAATTGCGTATAGTGATACATACAACTTTTGTGAAAATCAATTTAAAAATAAATTAACAAAATTAATTCTCTTTGGGGTTAATAAAATTGGTTTTGTTTATTTAAAAAGGGAGATAGTATCAAAATGTCAACTAAAATTCAATTTAGTTAACCACTGTATCACCACGCGAGCATGTATGTTATAACGCCATTAATGTTTTAACTTTTAACCAAATACTATACATTTTCATGATTTAGCCTTTTGCAGTATTTGTGCGTTTTTCATCCAACAAAACCACGATAATATATTTTAGCAAAAAATCATACCATAAAACATGAAAATATGTTGTTAAATTGAAGTAAGTTGAAATTAAACGCAACACATTTGGTCGATATGGATCGAACTAATTCCACTAATTACAACTGTTTACACCGATATCAATACAAGTCGTATATCATACGTTAGTTGCTGTTGACATGTATTGAATATCACACATTCATATCACGATAAACTATCACCAACAAAGCATACACGCCCAACACCAATGTGTAAAGTAAAATATTTACTTAAAAAGTTGGGAAAAAAGAGGAAAATTTATGTTTAGGTGTCAAGCGAAAAACTAGCCTCTTGATAGTTTATCCATTTCGTTTAACTTGCATATTGAAATATTAAATATTTGAAATATTTCCGTGTCAACCGAACGAATATAAATTGCATTTGGCGTTAGATATAAATGTAACATCGGTACACGGTATCGAAAATTGAACACCGCAGGTTACAATTCGTAATGTACACACAGGCACCGTTTACACAAAAACTTGAGATAAATTTACCAGGTTTCGATATATTAAAAAATATACAAGGTATGCCTTAACAGTAAAAAAATTTTAGTAATTTGTAATTTTTTTTTAATTACAAAAGAGTGGCCTTCAAAAAAATGTAACTCCGGTCCTGGTAAAATTTAAAATATGAAACAAACGCCATTAGATTAATAAGTACAATATCTACAACTTATAAAAAAATATAAACTCTAGTGTGGCCATAACAGGACTTTTTCGTGCGTAACCAAGCTATCTTAAAGCATAAGTTTGTAAAATAAGAAAGTTAGTCCTATTTCCGGTTAAACCGGAAGCTAAAGTATAAAGTATTTGGTATCGTCGGATAGCTAATTTTACGAGTTATCAAAATATTGAAAAACATACAGGGTGTTGTACTTAAATTAAGAAAGTTATTTGCATTTCCGGTTAAACCGAAAGTCAAATTATGAAGTATTTGGTATCATGTAATGGCTGATTATACGAGCTTTCAATATATTTAAAAATAGACAGGATATTCCTATAAAATTTTTATATTTTTGTAATTTCCGGTTTAACCGGAAGCGTTTCGTTAACCGAAAATAATGTGAAATAATAGATGTTTATTAGATTGATGCATGTACCAATTTTCAAATTTTCATTGTATTTACAAAAGCAATGACAGATGTTTCAAAATATAACTTTCAAAAAATCATAACTCCGGTCCTGGCAATTTTTAACGAATAAAGCTTGTGGCAATCGGTAGACAGCGGCGATGTCTATAACATACCCAAAATTGAAAAGAATGTTGAAACAAATTTTGACAAAATCCATTTCAAAATTTTGACCCATTTTGGCCACTTAAAGGTAGGCCTTTTTGTAACAATTTTAAAAATCAATATGGTTAAGACGAAAGCCCTATATTTTGGCTATAGAATTCCGTTTTGAAATTTTTCTAATAATACTTACCAGCCAAGTTATAAGAGAAAAAACACAAAATCGAACAATCGTTCTGTTGCCCGCCATTTTGAATTTAAAATTTTTATAAAATATGCACATAATTAGGTCCAAGTTGAGCTAACTTATAACCAAGTTTCAATAATATACGTCGAAATTTTCCGAAATGTGTCCAAAAAGTAACCCCCTTATTTTGGGCCACCCTGCGTAGATGTAAAAGCTCATTTTGCCTAAAATAAACCAAATTTCATCAAAATCAGTAATTATTAATTAACGGACGTTACATACTAGAGATTGCTTCTTTTTGAATTTTTGGATTTAGGGGAGGGGTGTCTCAAACCGTCAAAAAATAAAATAAAATTTATTTTTGATCTCATTAAGTAAAGTAAAAAAAATTGAATTAAATAAAAATAAACGATGGGTACTTTATCAAAAGAAACCAAACGACTAGACGAGATTGCATAAAATTTACTTTCAAGCCATCACTTCTCTTTTCTTTGCCTTTTAAATCCACTTTACATTTGTCGGTCTTATCTCTTCCATTTAACTTACTTTCAAATATTACCAATTTATTTTGACAACATTTCAGTTCAATTTTACATTTTAAATTTTAATAAATATCCACCTGATGAGTGACACCCCAATTAAATAGGCGAGGTTGCTAAGGGTCCGTCCTAACGCTCGGTTGCATAAAGTCGAATTATATTTTAATCCGAGAATTAGGTTATAAATTATAATCCTTAGATATGGCAACGTTACATAATAAATAAATCAATAAAAATGCCAAGTTTGACAAGCAATATTCATAATTCAACACAAAAACAACTTAATCTAAAATTTTTGTTTATAAACGTTAAACTTTGATATTACAGTGTGCAACGTTGCCATATCAAAGGATTATAAATCTAATTCTCGAATTAAAATAGTATTCACATTTATGCAACCGAGCGTTAATTTCAATATTTCAATATTTTCTGTCAGTTTGTCTGTATATCTGTCAATTCGTTTTTCGTTTGTTTTGTGAGCACGTCACGGCATGGCAGTAAATGAGAAAAAAAGAGAAATAGTTTTAAACCAAAACGACCATCTATTACCACTCAGGGAAAACTAAACGATTCCAAACAAATGTTTTTTGGGTGGATCCACACAATAAAAAATACATGGATCATCGGAAATGCGCAGTAAGGTTCGAAAGATTGGCAAATGTCAATCTTTCGCCATATGTCAAATGTCAATCTGCCCCATAGTTTATGTCAATGTCGTCATCTGGCACCAGAGGGGGGGAGTTCATCTGTCACCCAACATATGTCAATGTGAAAGTCATCTGTCACCACATATCAATATTAACTGTCATTTCATATATCAGGTGGAGTTATCATTGCATGTGTTAACCCATCTGTCATCCCATATTTAATTTTAGAGATTGATTTAGAGAGATGGGGATTGGAGGTAGTCTGTCACCATAGTTGCTATATATCAAATGTTAATCTGTTACCATAGCGAGGAGAGTCATCTGTCATAACAGATGTCATTTTATATGTAAGGAAAGTCATATATAAGTCATATCTGTCATACTATATGTCATTTTATGTATTATTCTATATGTAACAGACAGCATCAGCTGTCAAACTCCTCAATTTACCGGCATGGTTTGTAACTTTGCTAAGCGCCTGACAGCTAGTGGCGGCGGCCATCTTTGTGTAACCTCACTTCAGGGGGCTCATAGAAGAAGGTAAACGCTGTGACATCGCAACCACCACAAGGGGGCCCCCGGCAACGAAGTTCTACATGGTAGTGTAGAGTACCCTCATTCACAGGTTACAAGGCCCCACAAAGATGGCCGCCACCACCACTACCTGTCAGTTTGATGTCTAAATTTCGCGCGTCACATCATAACCTCACTTCCGGGCATCCCATTCCAACCAACACAAGGGGGCTCGAGCAATGACAAAGATGGCCGGGCACAACCAACACAAGGGGGCCCAGCAACGAAGTCCTACATGGTAGTGTAGAGTGTCCCCTTTCACAGGTTACACAAAGATGGCCGCCGCCACTAGCTGTCAGGCGCTTAGCAAAGTTACAGACCATGCCGGTAAATTGAGGAGTTAGACAGCTACACACTAGGTGGCGTTTAGCAGAGTTCAAAACCCCCGGTAGTTTGAACAATACCCACTAGGTGGTGCTGTAGGTCACCACGCCTTAAAAATGGCCACCGACGCTTTAAAAATGGCCGAAATGACAGAAAAATGACAGGTTACGCCTTCAAAATGGTCGCCACGCATTCAAAATTGCCGCGGATGTCGGTAATTCAAATCTGTAATGTCGGTAAAAAATAGCGGGAAAACTGTAATGTCGGTAACAGAAACTGTAATGCCGGTAGCATGTCGGTAAAGTAGATTCCTAACACCCCGTCCAAATCGTCGGAATACCTACTGATTAGATGAAATAACAGATGAGATTGACAGATGAGACGATGTGACATAATATTAGACTGACATAATAGAAGAGGCATAAATAGATAGAAAAAAATAAAAAATAAGCGCGCGCAGCACGCGTTCTTGATTTAGTAAAAATAGTTAATAAAACCGTACATTTTGGAGAAGTAATACTGTAGTCGGGGAAGCACCCATGGCAATATTTTGTATACGCATTTTAAAGAAAAGTGAAAATTTAAATAAAGCAAAATTTTTTCCCTTGTATACATTATGATTTTTATATAAGACGGCGTGAGTAAGAAAAGAGGGATGAGATATATTAAAAGTTTTTACATGTGATTTTCCACACGACGTCATATCCGCCGCATACATCGTTCGCTTCATTTCCTGCCAAACTTTCCGACTTCCGAATATTTGATTCATTGCTTATGCTCCTTTTCGGACCGTTTATGCACAGATTAATATATTGATTAATGCGAGGCTCATGACTTGAAGTACAAATCGAGTGTAAATGATGTTATTTTAGGAGGTAAAGTTTCTAAGAGGGTCGATTTTCTAAAACTATAAAATACAGCGTGGTCTCTCTTTTACAAAAAGTGTCATGACTCAATGTGACAAAAAGTTGGGAAAAGTTTGCGAGTTTTACAAAGTTATTGATTTGCTAGAGAATTTTATTCCGGTCGAACACGTAAAAATTTAATGGAGATAACAATTAGATCGATGGAGTGCAGGGTTGGATTGGCATAGTTATAGTCCAGTCAACGAACGCCCAAAAAAAGGGGTGTAGAGGACATGAAAGAGGGTAGAATTCTTTTCTTTAGGACTGTATTTGGATTAGTTAAGAGGTAAAAATACTAAAAGTCCCCGGTCCTAGTTCTATAGCTAAAGGAAGGGAGCGAGGGGGGTAAAAGTCCCGTTTGTGGGTGTTTCGCTTATATCTCGAAAACGACAGATCTTAGAAAAAAAATTATTCTTAGCAAAATGAAAGCTTATGAATTTTCCTACAAGACTGATTCTGTTCATTTCTTCTCTATTCCTTATAGTTTTTGAGATATGCGCCCGCAAAAATCGTTAATGTGTCAAAAAAAAGTTGCCTTACGTGTTTCGTCAAACTTTTGCCTCTAGCACCTCAGCCCTTTGCTTTACAGTAATAGTCTTCAGAAAAGAAGTTGTAGAGCATTAAATTCCTTTTACTATTATGAAACAAAGTTTTGTGCTCTACACAAGCTTCCCAAGTTGAAAGGTTCTGGATACAATGAATGGATGAGTAAATTGCAGGTAAACGAGATTGCTAATGTACAAAATGTAACTGTACAAAGTTATATAATTATGAATGAAAGAGAGAAAAGGCTAGAGAAAGGGAGAGAAAGGATCTCAATTAACATAGCGAGAGTCTAACGAGAAAATAAATTTAAAAAGTAAAACAGAAAAAAGTAACTTTATAAAAATTTAATTTAATCATAATTTTCATTTACGTGAAAAGAGACATTGGTAGAAAAGTATAAGAAAATTACGCAGTAATAAAAGTAGTGAACATTTTCCAAGACACTTTGATTAAAAAACTTGAGCATTTTCTTTTATATTGAAAAAGTACATTAGAAACGGTCTCTTAAGAAAAAAGAGGAAGCGAGTAAAAAGACTAAAATTATCAATATCATAATCCTATACCAAGTCGTCGCCTATAAATTATACCAATTTCAAAAAATGCGAATGGTTTTTAGGGAAACAAAATAAAGAAAAATGAACTTTAAGTCCGAGACGTTAAAGTAAAATTTAAGGACGATACCTGACTTTCACCAATCCTGCAATTTCAGTCCGGAATCTAAGTTGAATGCTTCTCTTCCTCAATTGCCTTTTCAAGATTTCGTACCTTCTGTCCCTCCTTTGACAAACTTTCAACGTTTGTGAATTTTCAACAATGTAGCAAATATTATAAAAATATAAAAGCAACCTCTCATTATTTATTTATTTATAATAAAAAACTTTTGCAACTTTAAAAATTTTTTTACTAGGTTAATTAAAATTAAATTATTTATGTAAAAGAAAAGGTTGTTAAAAATTTATTTTTTAACAAGGGATAACCAAAATAACATAATGAAAGCTTTATGAGGAGTTTTAAAACAATTTGTTTAATGAAAAAGTTAACAAATTCCCTAAAGCGCTTATTTTCAGCGGTATTATACAGGGTGATTCAAAATGCGTTCTCATCATAGAGAACCTTAAGGGGTGTGGTCAAAAAAAATTTTTTTTCAGTAAAATGTAAAAAAAATATCTAAGAACATCTGTTTAAATCCACACATTCTTAGCAAAAACATTAACGGAGATATAAGTTCTCAAAACCGCCTGTGATGCCATAACGACATAGCTGGTATTTAAAATTATAATATTTCTAAAGAAAAAAATTAATGAGCAACGAAACTTGGCTTAAAAGTTCTCAGATATGTATATTTTAAGAAACTGAAACTTTAACACCCTTACCTAGGTCAAAAATTATTTTAGAAGGGTTGAAAGGGGCGAACAATAGTTTTTTGCAAATAACACAAAAATTATTTAGTTTGACGAAAAATTCATTAGGTACTATCTTCTTTGTAACTTTTTAAATTTCCTGTAATTTGATTGTACTTCAGTCAAGAAGCGATATCAAAGCTGATTAAAATGGCGCGAAATTCAAAATTGGCGGTAATGGGGCGTGTAAATTTAAACATTAAAGATGGCGCTTAAAAAATAGGTGGGAAATCTAAATTGTTGGCATACCAATTTAAAAATTTAAAATAATATCTACTTGATAAAATTTGTGTTAACGTTCTATTTTAACAAAATGAAACTTTAACACCTTTACCTAGGTGTCCTAGGTCATGATTTTTTTACAGGAACTGAAATGAGCAACAAACATGATTATTATAGCTCGTGTTTTGAATATAAATCATATTTAAAAAAAATTGTCTGTGGCAACGACTAATTTACAGTGAACTTAGATGTTTTCGTTACATACAGACACGCTTCGACATCTTTGATAACATTTTCGTTTACATTTTTAAGTTCATGGGGTCTCAAATGGTAAAGAAATTCAATAAAAAAATTAAAACGGTAATGGCAATTACACAAATTGTATCAGTCTGTATAGGAAAATACCATTTTTAAAAATTAGGGGTTGTTTTCTTATTTTTGCTTTCATCAATAAGTTGACAAAAACGAATTTTTATACCAATGCACATACACATAAATATATGTACATTTATGTAAAAGTATACATGAAAGATCAAAGCGTGATGTGGTCACAATGCGAATGATAAAATCCGTCATAAAATTCACCCTGCAGAAAATTGGGTTAGTTTTTATGAAGCATTTTACGTCACAAACTGCAAAAGGCATCATTATCCAAAAAACAAAAATAATGTTCGAGTAAAAAAAAATTATAGATACAATTTTCAATATTTACGACTTTTAGTTTATTGATCAACAAAAATTTTATTACTTACACCCTTTTTAAACGATTCTGTAGCTTCAATATACGTATTAAATCCAATAATAAAAAGGCTCACCTGAAACAAAAAAAAAGCAACGTTAGAACATTAATTAAATAAAAATTTCAGTCAGGGAAATTGAGCCGACATAATTATGAGCACAGGACTATGGCTGAATTCAAAAGACGGAATAGTTCCCAGCAGCTGACTGATCGCTCATTCTCTATCTCTGTTTACTTTAGCAAACAGACGTTATCAGTTAGCTGTTGGGAACTATCTTATCGGCTGAGTTTGCCAACTATGGATGTACAGTCACGCGCATATCTTTTGGCGACCCCGGCTATTATACTTCTAGCACGAATTGTGGGTTCAACCATCAATAACACCCCCCTACTTAAACTGAGTGGTAACTTTATTTTGCCAACAAGTAGTAGTAAATCAACAAACTGTGTTGGTGTTATGATAATTGCACCCACAATTCGTGCTCACGTATTGCCGGGGTGGCCAAAAGATATGCACGTGACTGTACGGACGAAAAGACAGACAAAACAAAACAGTAAAAAAACAGATGCTTTGGCTCCGATAGTCTATTAAAGAGTCTATAACTTTTGTTCAAGCCCACCAATGCAAGCCTTCGATCTTCTTCAGAGTTTAAGTAATCTCCGTAAGGGAGGGGGTCACCAAGGGCACAAATTCAGCTGTAATTCATCCCTCATCTGAAAGATTTCAATGAGCTCTGATAAATGATTCAAGCCTTTCATCCTGCTGGTCTTACAGAGTTTAACTATGATCTCTATAATGATAGTTAAATTCTGAAAACCCAGCAGGATTAAAGGCTGCAATCATTTATCATAGTGTATTGAGATCGTTAGAATGAGAGATGAAATGCAGTTGAATCTGTGCTCTTGGTGACTCCCTTATTGAGATCATAGTTAACATCTCAAAGACAAGTAGGATCATAGGCTTAACTCATTTATCATGTATTGAGAACGCTACGTGGTGACGGAGTCACCAAGAGCACCGATTCAACTGGGTTTCATCTCTCATCTAAACGATCTCAATACACTATGATAAACGATTCAAGCCTTTGATCCTGCTGGTCTTTCAGAGTTTAACCATGATCTCCATAAGAGAGGCACCGAGAGCACCGATTCAACTGAGTTTCATCTCTCATCCTAACGATCTCAATAGACTATGATAAAAGATTCAAGCTTTTGATCCTGCTAGTCTTTCAGAGTTTAACTATGATCTCCATAAGAGAGTCACCGAGAGCACCGATTCAACTGAGTTTCATCTCTCATCCTAACGATCTCAATAGACTATGATAAAAGATTCAAGCTTTTGATCCTGCTAGTCTTTCAGAGTTTAACTATGATCTCCATAAGAGAGTCACCGAGAGCACCGATTCAACTGAGTTTCATCTCTCATCCTAACGATCTCAATAGACTATGATAAATGATTCAAGCTTTTGATCCTGCTAGTCTTTCAGAGTTTAACTATGATCTCCATAAGAGAGTCACCGAGAGCACCGATTCAACTGAGTTTCATCTCTCATCCTAACGATCTCAATACGCTATGATAAATGAATCAAGCTTTTGATCCTGCTGGTCTTTCAGAGTTTAACTATGATCTCCATAAGAGAGTCACCGAGAGCACCGATTCAACTGAGTTTCATCTCTCATCCTAAAGATCTCAATAGACTATGATAAATGATTCAAGCTTTTGATCCTGCTAGTCTTTCAGAGTTTAACTATGATCTCCATAAGAGAGTCACCGAGAGCACCGATTCAACTGAGTTTCATCTCTCATCCTAAAGATCTCAATAGACTATGATAAATGATTCAAGCTTTTGATCCTGCTAGTCTTTCAGAGTTTAACTATGATCTCCATAAGAGAGTCACCGAGAGCACCGATTCAACTGAGTTTCATCTCTCATCCTAACGATCTCAATACGCTATGATAAATGAATCAAGCTTTTGATCCTGCTGGTCTTTCAGAGTTTAACTATGATCTCCATAAGAGAGTCACCGAGTGCACCGATTCAACTGAGTTTCATCTCTCATCCTAACGATCATAAAACACTATGATAAATGATTCAAGCCTTTGATCCTGCTGGTCTTTCAGAGTTTAACTATGATCTCCATAAGAGAGTCACCGACAGCACCGATTCAACTGAGTTTCATCTCTCATCCTAACGATCATAAAACACTATGATAAATGATTCAAGACTTTGATCCTGCTGGTCTTTCAGAGTTTAATTACGATCTCCATAAGAGAGCCACCGAGAGCACCGATTCAACTGAGTTTCATCTCTCATCTAAACGATCTCAATACACTATGATAAATGATTGAAGCCTTTGATCCTGCTGGTCTTTCCGAGTTTAACTATGATCTCCATAAGAGAGTCACCGAGAGCACCGATTCAACTGAGTTTCATCTCTCATCCTAACGATCTCAATACGCTATGATAAATGAATCAAGCTTTTGATCCTGCTGGTCTTTCAGAGTTTAACTATGATTTCCATTAGGGAGTCCCCGAGAGCACCGATTCAACTGAGTTTCATCTCTCATCCTAACGATCTTAATACACTATGATAAATGATTCAAGCCTTTGATCCTGCTGTTCTTTCAGAGTTAAACGATCCTCCTCTAACTGGAGGATCGTTATCCTCCTCTAACTGGAAGATGGTTATCCTCCTCTAACTGGAGGATGGTTATCCTCCTCTAACTGGAGGATCGTTATCCTCCTCTAACTGGAGGATCGTTATCCTCCTCTAACTGGAGGATCGTTATCCTCCTCTAACTAGAGGATCGTTATTCTCCTGTAAGTGGAGGATCGTTATCCTAACGATCTCAATACAAACAGAGAAGATAGAAAGATGTATGGATGCAAAACCAATATTGAGACAGAAGTAGGCAAGTAGAAAGACAGTCATAGAAGACAGTCAGGTAGGGACAGCAGCAGGAAAATAGCTAGAAAGACAACCAGAGTCGAATACGAAATTGGAAAGGCGCAATATAAGGCTACAAGCACGAATAAAACGTAATTTCTTTAATCCTCTCAGAACAGCTTCGGTAATTGTGAAATATAATCCAAGCAGCGCGTTACAAATTTATTAAAATCCAAACAAATGGAATGATTAAAAAAGAATTAAAAGTTGTTTAAAAAAATTGTTTTTTCCTTTGTCTATATGAAATTTTATGTGTCATTGTATCGAGATTTTACGCAATCGAATCAGCTACTTTTCAATTTTCATCAACACGTATGTTCATCTATATTCATCAACGAACCATGTTCGGTTTCTGTGACAAGCTGAATTTCCACTGAAAATTTACATTTAAAAATGCAGATACCACATTGCTACACACTTAATTAAAAAGCATTTCTTTATGAAAAAGTTGTGGAATTAAAAAAGTTATATTAGAGAGCTGCTATGTGAATACATTTATTTTTTTTTAAATAATAAATTACTTACTCTTTTAAAAATAATGCAAATATAAAAAAGTTCTATAATTTAAACAATTTTTAAATAAAATAATAAATTGTAAAACGAATGCCGAAAATTGAAATTTTTCGACTACCACACAAGTAACAAGTTAGTGTTCGATTTGAATTTTTCAAACGATGGGTCTCTAATAGGTCGCGATTTCATTTCAACACACTTTAGTTCGACTGACAAATTTCTACTCTAGTAATAGTCTTCGAGTGGCTCGTCTTTTACAATTTAACATTTTTTAATAAAATTCAAGTCGAAATACGTCTTAAATGATTTTTAAAAAAATTTAACTTTTCCGCTTGATTTAAAATTCTTTGGAGAATTTTTTTAAAGCGAGGGATTTCTTATGAAAATCTCCAAGCGGAATTTTCTTCGTGCACGCATACATGAACGCTAGAAAATACTCTTAACACATGAAAATTTATAAAAATATAAAAATGCAAACATTTACTCTGTAATTGTTAGTTTTTTTAAAAAGAAAAATCAAGAAAAATTTCACCGAGACTTTTCAATTCAAATCATACATTTCAATTAGGATTTGAAACGTTTGCGAATTTATCAACTTTAGAAATGATAAAAAATTGTATTTATGTACACCTTGAGAGCTTTGAAAAGTTTTAATAGAAAAATACGAAAAGGCGCCTTTGAGAAACATCAAAACTACATTAAATAGGTCTCCTACTGATTTCGATAAAATACATTTTTCTAAACAAACCACTCTAGTCAACGTAGGGGTTATAAAGGACATATGGAAGAGGGTGGTTTTTAGTTTAGGAATGTGTTTGGCATTGAATAAAAAAATACCTTCGACTCCACCAGGAAAGAGCCGAGTTTAGCTAATAATATTAGGCAAGGATGGCAGGATGGCAATGGACTAGTAAATATAAAATTGGAATGGTTGCTTATACTCCCACTTATAAGAAAAGATCATGACAGCCAATGATAATAAAAATCCCTACAGAATGAATGAGTCAAACATAGACTTCTAAAATGTCATTTCCATCGCATTTTCTCTTATAGACAATGGTTGCTAACCCTCCTTCCTTATGTTTTATGTTCTAAGGCGTTTGAATTAGTTTAGGAGGTAGAATTACTAAGAGTGGGTTTCGTAAAGGGTGCTAAGCACGTGCTCAGCACTTGTGCAACTTAAGTTCGAGATCGCGGACTTAAGTCCGTTTCATAAAGCTTGCTCAAACTCGAACAATGGCCAGACGAACAGTCGCCGCTTTCGAAGGTTATCGGTTGAAAACAAACGTACTAACCGATAACAGCCGAAAGCAGCGACTGTTCGTCTGTCTATTTTTAGAGTTTTAGCAAAGACCATACACAAGAGACTACCGAAACCTATATTAAAAAATGTGAAAGGCTTTTAAAGGTCAAAATCGCTTAAAATCCCTCGAAGGGTAAACTTGTTTTACCACTTTCTTTGTTGCTCCCTCCTCGACATGCTATCTTATTCACTCGAAAATGCCCCGGTGACTAGCGACATCTTCTGTACCAGGGATTTTTGATCACATTCGGCCCATAAGCTTTGCCAGTCTTACACTGTATAGTCTTTGGTTTTAGAAAGCTTTATGAAACGGACTTAAGTCCGCGACCTCGAATTTAAGTTGGGCAAGTGCTGAGCACGTGCTTAGCACACTTTATGAAACCCAACTTAAAAGACCCGGTCCTAGCTATAAGGCTACGGCTACCGGAAGGGGGTAGAAATGAAAGCCTATCAAATTTCCTACAAGATTGCTTCTATTCATTTTTTCTCTATTTCTTATATTTTTCAAGATAACCGCTCGCAAAAATAATTATGCATGAAAGTCTAAATTTTTTTTCATTTTTTTACGGGCGGATATCTCGAAAACTATAAGGAATAGAGAAACAATGAACAGTAATAATCTTGTAGAAAATTTAATACGCTTTTATTTTTCTAAAAATATTTTTTTCTAGGATCCACCGTTTTTGAAATATAAGCGAAACCTAAAAAAATGGAAACTTTCCATCCCCATCCCTCCCTTAGCCATATAATTAGGACCAGAGACTTTTAGTATTTTTACCGTCTTCCATGTCTTCTTCCACCCCTTTTTGAGCGTTCGTCGACTGAACTACAGGTAAAGACAGTGACAGATAGACATTGTGTAAAGCATCAACACAGGCAGGCCCGGACTGCGCAGGCCGGCTGACCGGCGAAAAATCAAACTGAAGAAAAAAGTCCATAATAAACATACAGTGTGTTTCGTTTTAGATGAGGACACATTCATAACGTTTTTTGTACAAAAATATGTTTAAATATGTTTAAAAATTCCTTAGTTGCTCTAAGCCCGTTGACCTTGAAAATTCTCAAAATATTAGACCGCGGGCGCTATGGGGGCCTGTGGAAAATCTTTGGAACTCAAGCACGTGATAGTGTCACTACGCCACTGCATTTGGGGCCACATTATTTTGTAGCCAGTGAGGCCAAATATTAGCCAGTCCGGCCCTGAACACAGGTATGGGATGGGAGAGGAAAATCGCTCACGTCTGTAAGAAAAAAGTCTTAAGCACGATTTAAAAAAAATATTTTTTATCAATGCATCGAAAGATGAGGGGTAGAAGAAAAGAAAAGTGTGAATCACCTGAAAATTTTACTCAAAGGTTGCGAAAACTTCCAAAGCGTCTAATATTAAAGCTTGGAAAGAGACAAAAATAGAAAACAGTATTTGAGGTTGCTCGACGGAATAAAACATTTCACGTAAAAATTTTAAAGACTATCAAAGAGGAAAATAAAAAATAAAACTTAAATTATTTAACAAGATCTCAATGTGAATGCGAAAATTTCCTCAATCAAACAATTTCATTACTTTAAAACGATTGGCTACAAAACGTGCGAGAGAAGGATAGATGATAAAAAAAGTGTTTTTTTTAATCAGCCTTTCTGTGCTATTTTCGCTAGTTTTTATTTTCATTTTACAAGTTAAATTGAACTGAATATTTTTAATTTAAAAAAAAAGAAGGTTTAAACTTAAAATCTAAAGCTGTAATTTAAATTTTTATATTGACAAATTTTTGCTTGTGAAAGTTTGAAAAATGCACTCTTTGTGAAACAAATTTTATTAATCTAAAACTCTTTTGAACGTGTTGTTGAGATTTTTCGTCTTTTTTATTTCCTACTCGCTTTTTTATTTTTTAAAATTATAAAAGTAGTTTTGTAAAAGCGTCAAAGTTGCAAAGGGAAAATGTATAATGTAAAATGCGGTCATGGAAAATAAGTAAAGCGGCGACGATCACATTCTAACTTTACAAAACCACCATCGAAACCAAAATCTCCTATATTCCCACAAATTTGCCTTACACGATAATGTTCAAAGCAAAGAATATTGCTTTTTTCCCACTATACAAGGAAACGCTTACATAGATATCCTTTCACATCCTAGTCCTAGCGCAAACTGAAAAATATTCAGGTGGAATATTTTTACATTCAGCGGTTTGACTTTTCAAATGTATTGAATTTTCCACAAACTTCAAAATAAATATTTATCGAGCACTTTTATTCCACAAAATAAGCTTTAAATAAATTACACAAAATTTGTTTACATTTAATTTACATTTTACACCTCTTCACAATTCTTAATTCAAAATAGAGTTCGTTTCAAATGCAAGTCTTATTGCTTTTATAAACAATCTACTACGTCTTTTTTGGCGCAAACCAATATTTAAAGCTGCAGCCACATTACGTCAATCGGTTTTAACAAGCAGCCTTATCGAAAGCGAAAAACATTTGCACTGACAGTACCTACAGAGATAGCTACGATTTACAAAATGAATATAAACATAGGTCGTACGGTTGTTGTAAACAATAACATACTAGCGTTGACGAGATGAATTTAAACATATATCTCCCGATTATAGCTCGTTAACGAGTGGCTCAAAGTTAATAATACCTCTTATGAAATTTATAGGTGTAACGGCACGTTTGTCGCCGCTAAAATTTTGGAAATTAAATTCATATTTAAAGTATTTAAATGAAAGAAAGGCAGCTTTTCTTCGACACAGCTGCATATAAAGAAAATAAAGTTGTTTTTCGAATTTTAATTTAGAACAAAGAATTATTATAAGAAATAATTAACGAGGACTAGGACGAGGATGAGGACTAACGAGGATTTGTCAGTTGTAAGTCAAAGTGTTTACCCTCGATGCCCTAGATATGTCAGCTCGCTTCTTCCAAAGACACATTTATCGGGCTGCAGTTGGAGGCCTGCAGCACGTAGCCGGTTGAAAAAGATCTGAAGGTTATTCAAATGCTCCTCAAACGATTTACCGAGAACGATAATGTCGTCGAGGTAGCAAAAGGCTTTCGCATCCAGATCGGGGCTGATAATGGAATCTAACAACCGTTGGAAGGTGACGGGGGCGGAATGAAGGCCAAATGGCATGACCCGGAATTGGAACAGGCCTCTCTCGGGGACAGTGAAGGCCGTTAGAGGCTTGCTCTCTTTGGAGAGTGGTATAATAGCAAAATAAGAGTGGTACCTGCCAATACCCACTCTTGAGGTCGATAGTACTTAGATAAGCTGCACCGCGAAGCTTATACAAGCTGCCTTGGATGAAAGGGAGAGGGTAAGTGTCAGGGGTAGTATTCTGGTTGAGCTTACGATAGTCAACACAGAACCTATACTTCCCTGACTTCTTCTTCACAGCTTATTTTGCTGTAACTTTTCATGTTCTGAGGAAGAGAGTTTCCTAAGAGGTTTTACCAACGAGCTAGACGAGTAACTAAACAATCATTAAAATCATTGATCAGTTTAAATGTAAAACTATAAAACATTTTGCGCCCTAGGTAAATTTTAATTTAAAATTAAAATTAGTAAGAATGTAAGAATAAAATTAGATCATTTTTTGAATCTATTTTGAAAATTAATTTTAAACGGTTCCGATTTAGCGGTTCGCTTCATAGGGAACAAAATTATCTACCAGAAACAGCTAAAACATTATCACTTATATCAATATATCCAGTTATAGTATTATAACTGGAAAAGCTTGAAGAATACTTGAAACGACCTAGATAATTTTTTTTGGTAGGTACTCGAATAAAATTTAAAAAAAAAGGAAATTATGTTGGAAAATAAAAGTATAAATTTTTCATTATTAAGGTCAATTCGTATGAGGAATCGTCAGTCAATATAAAAAAATTATTAAAAAGTATCCCTTTTTTAAACTGGAAATATGTTTGTATTGTGTTTTCCAATTTTCCGATGTTGTATATGACATTTCGACAGCACCATCCAAATCCGTATATGGTATCGAATTTAAAATAAACAAAACTTCCCTAATAAAATAACTCGTGGGCTTTAGAGATAACGCGATCGTATTCAAATACAAACACAGTTAGGACCTGAAAAAAAAGTTTGAAATCTTCAAGAACCAACCAATATCGCTCACGTACGTAAATAAAGATTTTTCTTATTTTTTCTCAAGTAAAAACTTTTCTTGTTGTTGTTTACATAAGATGAAAATGCGGAATTTAAATGGGGGTTGCAAAATTTTAACTTTTTTTGGCAACTTACAACAAGAACAATTGACTCGATTTCCTTTACATTATTGAAGTTTCGAGTTCTTTTAAGATTTTCCTCAAAGATATATTTGAGGAAGGCGACTTTGATCTGTGAAACTAAATTAGAAACGGATTTCTAACTTCCAATCTTGTTTACGTATCCAGACTTTTTACATATTAAAATCAGCTCGAATAAAAATAAAAATCGAAAATTATTTCAAGTAAAAAAACTTTTTTTTATTAGTTGTTTTGAATCCCTCTCTGTTGTATAATGTTATGAAAGCATTATAAGAAGTAATTTAGAAGAACTTATTGCGAAAGTATTACGGAAAATTCTATATTAAGTATTGATAATATTAGAAGTCGTTAAAATAAAAAGTAACGATATAATGGCAACAAAAATAAATAAACCTCTCTCGTAGTATTATACCAATAAAAAACAAAAGAAAATAAAAATCAATATCAAATAATATTAAGTCATAATAAACTTAGACTTTTCTTTTTCTTCATGAAAATCGAATTTTGCTGGGGCTATGCCTATTGCTCATTTTGTCTATTTTACTTCGTTAAGCTGCGTCCCCACTTCTCAGTTAAACAGAAAAAAATTGCAAATCTACTCGTAGCGACCTCTGTGGAGCTGTAATCGGGAGAGACACCGTATGTTTAAATTCATCTCGTCAACGCTAGTTCTAATTTTGACCGAACTTTCTAGAAAAACCTTTGCAGTTACGAGATAATATTTTAGCTGTTTCTAGTACATAATTTTTTTGTTCTCTATAATTTTCATAAGAGGTATTATTAATGTTGGACCACTCATTAAGGAGCTGTAATCGGGAGCGACACCGGATGTTTATATTCATAGTGTCTACGGTTTGGTAGCGAACAATGCACGGAGATGATAATTTTTCTAGTTACCTGCGTAAATTTTCCCGTTCTAATGCGTTTGAAATATTTTTGTATTGTTAAAAATTACATTCAAGATTTGACAATACAAGAATATATAAAGTAAATTAACCTCAATACAAAAGGGTAGGTTTATATGCGGATGGAAGTTCATATCCACACAATACCAAAACTAATCGATTAAATGTTAATAATTTAAATCCTAATTTATATATTATTTACGTAATTTTATTCAAAATTTAACCAAAAAAGTAAATTTCAACCATTTCAAAAACGAATCACTACATAAAGCAGAAAACAGTAATATGAAAGCAAAGTAATTTTTTATGAAGTCCTATTGAAATACATTTTTGGTTCTGTTTGATTAAAACTTTATTTTGTAATTTCCTGATTTATTAATTTACTGTTGAAATTATTAATTTCTGCTACGAAAAACTCAAACATCTTACAGCCAATATTTACTTTTTTAACAGATCCTCCCCAGCTCGCTAATTTGTGTTTCCAAGGTAATAATAGTCAAAATTTATTCAGTGCTTTCAAGCACTCCTTTTATGTACGTTCATTCGTATAAAATAAATGTTTATTGAATTATTAAAAAGTTGTTCTAATTTAGCCTCGAAACTCACCAGAAGGCAAAATAGCAGCATAAGAGAGCAAAAAATAAAATGTATTAGGTCGGTTTTGAGGAGGGGTCTGAGGGTAATTTTACCTCTAATAACAATTATTGTAGAGCATAAAATTATCTATGCGAACCAATAGAAGCATCTGTTTTAGTTACCATAATTAATCTATGAAACATAATGAAAGAGAAAAGAATTTGTATTAAGTCGGTTTTAACAACCTGCGATGTCTCTCCCGACTCTAGCTCCTTGAGGAGTGATCTGAGGGTAATTTTACCTCTACAAAAATTGTAGAGTATAAAATTACCTCTACAAAAATTGTAGAGTATAAAATTATCTATCCGAACCAATAAAAGCATCTGTTTTAGTTACCATAATTAATCTATGAAAACAAATGAAAGAGAAAAGAATTTGTATTAAGTCGGTTTAACAACCTGCGATGTCTCTCCCGACTCTAGCTCCTTGAGGAGTGATATGAGGGTAATTTTACCTCTACAAAAATTGTAGAGTATAAAATTATCTATCCGAACCAATAAAAGCATATGTTTTAGTTACCATAATTAATCTATGAAAATAAATGAAAGAGAAAAAAAATTGTATTAAGTCGGTTTTAACAACCTGCGATGTCTCTCCCGACTCTAGCTCCTTGAGGAGTGATATGAGGGTAATTTTACCTCTACAAAAATTGTAGAGTATAAAATTATCTATCCGAACCAATAAAAGCATCTGTTTTAGTTACCATAATTAATCTATGAAAACAAATGAAAGAGAAAAGAATTTGTATTAAGTCGGTTTTAACAACCTGCGATGTCTCTCCCGACTCTAGCTCCTTGAGGAGTGATATGAGGGTAATTTTACCTCTACAAAAATTGTAGAGTATAAAATTATCTATCCGAACCAATAAAAGCATCTGTTTTAGTTACCATAATTAATCTATGAAAATAAATGAAAGAGAAAAGAATTTGTATTAAGTCGGTTTTAACAACCTGCGATGTCTCTCCCGACTCTAGCTCCTTGAGGATTGATATGAGGGTAATTTTACCTCTACAAAAATTGTAGAGTATAAAATTATCTATCCGAACCAATAAAAGCATCTGTTTTAGTTACCATAATTAATCTATGAAAATAAATGAAAGAGAAAAAAAATTGTATTAAGTCGGTTTTAACAACCTGCGATGTCTCTCCCGACTCTAGCTCCTTGAGGAGTGATATGAGGGTAATTTTACCTCTACAAAAATTGTAGAGTATAAAATTATCTATCCGAACCAATAAAAGCATCTGTTTTAGTTACCATAATTAATCTATGAAAATAAATGAAAGAGAAAAGAATTTGTATTAAGTCGGTTTTAACAACCTGCGATGTCTCTCCCGACTCTAGCTCCTTGAGGATTGATATGAGGGTAATTTTACCTCTACAAAAATTGTAGAGTATAAAATTATCTATCCGAACCAATAAAAGCATCTGTTTTAGTTACCATAATTAATCTATGAAAACAAATGAAACAGAAAAGAATTTGTATTAAGTCGGTTTTAACAACCTGCGATGTCTCTCCCGACTCTAGCTCCTTGAGGAGTGATATGAGGGTAATTTTACCTCTACAAAAATTGTAGAGTATAAAATTATCTATCCGAACCAATAAAAGCATCTGTTTTAGTTACCATAATTAATCTATGAAAACAAATGAAAGAGAAAAGAATTTGTATTAAGTCGGTTTTAACAACCTGCGATGTCTCTCCCGACTCTAGCTCCTTGAGGAGTGATATGAGGGTAATTTTACCTCTACAAAAATTGTAGAGTATAAAATTATCTATCCGAACCAATAAAAGCATCTGTTTTAGTTACCATAATTAATCTATGAAAATAAATGAAAGAGAAAAGAATTTGTATTAAGTCGGTTTTAACAACCTGCGATGTCTCTCCCGACTCAATGCTCCTTGAGGATTGATATGAGGGTAATTTTACCTCTACAAAAATTGTAGAGTATAAAATTATCTATCCGAACCAATAAAAGCATCTGTTTTAGTTACCATAATTAATCTATGAAAACAAATGAAAGAGAAAAGAATTTGTATTAAGTCGGTTTTAACAACCTGCGATGTCTCTCCCGACTCTAGCTCCTTGAGTTGTGATATGAGGGTAATTTTACCTCTACAAAAATTGTAGAGTATAAAATTATCTATCCGAACCAATAAAAGCATATGTTTTAGTTACCATAATTAATTTATGAAAATAAATGAAAGAGAAAAAAAATTGTATTAAGTCGGTTTTAACAACCTGCGATGTCTCTCCCGACTCTAGCTCCTTGAGGAGTGATATGAGGGTAATTTTACCTCTACAAAAATTGTAGAGTATAAAATTATCTATCCGAACCAATAAAAGCATCTGTTTTAGTTACCATAATTAATCTATGAAAACAAATGAAAGAGAAAAGAATTTGTATTAAGTCGGTTTTAACAACCTGCGATGTCTCTCCCGACTCTAGCTCCTTGAGGAGTGATATGAGGGTAATTTTACCTCTACAAAAATTGTAGAGTATAAAATTATCTATCCGAACCAATAAAAGCATCTGTTTTAGTTACCATAATTAATCTATGAAAATAAATGAAAGAGAAAAGAATTTGTATTAAGTCGGTTTTAACAACCTGCGATGTCTCTCCCGACTCTAGCTCCTTGAGTTGTGATATGAGGGTAATTTTACCTCTACAAAAATTGTAGAGTATAAAATTATCTATCCGAACCAATAAAAGCATCTGTTTTAGTTACCATAATTAATCTATGAAAATAAATGAAAGAGAAAAGAATTTGTATTAAGTCGGTTTTAACAACCTGCGATGTCTCTCCCGACTCTAGCTCCTTGAGGAGTGATATGAGGGTAATTTTACCTCTACAAAAATTGTAGAGTATAAAATTATCTATCCGAACCAATAAAAGCATCTGTTTTAGTTACCATAATTAATCTATGAAAACAAATGAAAGAGAAAAGAATTTGTATTAAGTCGGTTTTAACAACCTGCGATGTCTCTCCCGACTCTAGCTCCTTGAGGAGTGATATGAGGGTAATTTTACCTCTACAAAAATTGTAGAGTATAAAATTATCTATCCGAACCAATAAAAGCATCTGTTTTAGTTACCATAATTAATCTATGAAAATAAATGAAAGAGAAAAGAATTTGTATTAAGTCGGTTTTAACAACCTGCGATGTCTCTCCCGACTCTAGCTCCTTGAGGATTGATATGAGGGTAATTTTACCTCTACAAAAATTGTAGAGTATAAAATTATCTATCCGAACCAATAAAAGCATCTGTTTTAGTTACCATAATTAATCTATGAAAACAAATGAAAGAGAAAAGAATTTGTATTAAGTCGGTTTTAACAACCTGCGATGTCTCTCCCGACTCTAGCTCCTTGAGGAGTGATATGAGGGTAATTTTACCTCTACAAAAATTGTAGAGTATAAAATTATCTATCCGAACCAATAAAAGCATCTGTTTTAGTTACCATAATTAATCTATGAAAATAAATGAAAGAGAAAAGAATTTGTATTAAGTCGGTTTTAACAACCTGCGATGTCTCTCCCGACTCTAGCTCCTTGAGGATTGATATGAGGGTAATTTTACCTCTACAAAAATTGTAGAGTATAAAATTATCTATCCGAACCAATAAAAGCATCTGTTTTAGTTACCATAATTAATCTATGAAAACAAATGAAAGAGAAAAGAATTTGTATTAAGTCGGTTTTAACAACCTGCGATGTCTCTCCCGACTCTAGCTCCTTGAGGATTGATATGAGGGTAATTTTACCTCTACAAAAATTGTAGAGTATAAAATTATCTATCCGAACCAATAAAAGCATCTGTTTTAGTTACCATAATTAATCTATGAAAACAAATGAAAGAGAAAAGAATTTGTATTAAGTCGGTTTTAACAACCTGCGATGTCTCTCCCGACTCTAGCTCCTTGAGGAGTGATATGAGGGTAATTTTACCTCTACAAAAATTGTAGAGTATAAAATTATCTATCCGAACCAATAAAAGCATCTGTTTTAGTTACCATAATTAATCTATGAAAATAAATGAAAGAGAAAAGAATTTGTATTAAGTCGGTTTTAACAACCTGCGATGTCTCTCCCGACTCTAGCTCCTTGAGGATTGATATGAGGGTAATTTTACCTCTACAAAAATTGTAGAGTATAAAATTATCTATCCGAACCAATAAAAGCATCTGTTTTAGTTACCATAATTAATCTATGAAAACAAATGAAACAGAAAAGAATTTGTATTAAGTCGGTTTTAACAACCTGCGATGTCTCTCCCGACTCTAGCTCCTTGAGGAGTGATATGAGGGTAATTTTACCTCTACAAAAATTGTAGAGTATAAAATTATCTATCCGAACCAATAAAAGCATATGTTTTAGTTACCATAATTAATCTATGAAAATAAATGAAAGAGAAAAAAAATTGTATTAAGTCGGTTTTAACAACCTGCGATGTCTCTCCCGACTCTAGCTCCTTGAGGAGTGATATGAGGGTAATTTTACCTCTACAAAAATTGTAGAGTATAAAATTATCTATCCGAACCAATAAAAGCATATGTTTTAGTTACCATAATTAATCTATGAAAATAAATGAAAGAGAAAAAAAATTGTATTAAGTCGGTTTTAACAACCTGCGATGTCTCTCCCGACTCTAGCTCCTTGAGGAGTGATTTGAGGGTAATTTTACCTCTATAAAAATTGTAGAGTATAAAATTATCTATCCGAACCAATAAAAGCATATGTTTTAGTTACCATAATTAATCTATGAAAATAAATGAAAGAGAAAAAAAATTGTATTAAGTCGGTTTTAACAACCTGCGATGTCTCTCCCGACTCTAGCTCCTTGAGGAGTGATCTGAGGGTAATTTTACCTCTAATAAAAATTGTAGAGCATCAAATTATCTATCCGAATCAATAAAAGCATCTGTTTTAGTTACCATAATTAATCTATGAAAATTTATAAGTAATTTGCTAACTTTTAAGTCATTTTTATGTGTTTCTAGTCCTAGTATGCTAATTATTAAATTCTCTAAGTGTCAGTCCTAATGATTTCATATTTCCTAACATTAATTAATTAATTTATGAGTTTCTCCGTTTGTTTCTAGTCTAAGAAGTTTCAGTCTTATACATTACAATTTGAGCCATTTTGGCATTAAACTAATTTAAATATTTCCGTCATTTTTGTTTATTTTTTAACAAGTCACTAATAGTCGTTTTTGAGGATTTTCAATCAGTTCAAAGAGTGTCTCTTGATATTTATTTAGCTTTGGTATAACGTGCTCTATACAACTCGAATTACTTCAAAGAATTTAAATGTATTTCTTTTCAAACCACTTCAATGTACTTTAGTAGTGGCATAGTATCTACTAAGAAAGCAAAGTGTAATGCATAAATTAATTGATGGAAGCGCCTTTTGATTATTAGTTTTATTTAAAAGAAATAATTAAATAAATTTATTCAACTAAAATTAGTTTTTCACAAGCATTAAAACGTTCATACCGCTTAGAAGTGTACGTGATCTGCCATATTGAAACAATGGCCTGCAATAGCAATTTTTAACAGTTTTTTGTTTATATCTCAGTACCGGTTGGAATTGTCGAAAAAATTGTAGAATCGATTTTTAAACGGCATTAAATACTACACCTGGAAATCTAACTAATGGTTCTGAGGTCGGTGTCGATTTTTACTTATAACCTATGGAAAATTAGAAACCCTGGCGGCATTTCTGTTATTTTGCGTTTGTTTTTAAATTTTTTGTAAATAAAAGTGAAAAATATTATTTTAGTACTTTTCCGTTGAAGTTTTTTCTTCTTTTTCTTATGGGTATGTACACTTTTATTTTAGTCTAAAGCAATGCCAATAATACGATTCCCTAGTCGAGTTGGAAAGAACATCTGAGGTTCAGGGATTTGAACTGATGATCGTAATAAAAGAGAAAATACAGAAAACTTAGTAATGTTTGTTTCTGTCAGTTGATGGTAGCTTGTACTATCTCAAGAGGTTAAAGTAAACCCGATTGTCTTTTTTCTAGTTTTTGTCTCTTGGGATTAACATTTATTTCACCTTTCTCTTTTATAATATAAATACACCTTTTTTTTCGCGCAAACACAATTTTCTCCACTTGTTAAATTCAATTTTCTAAACTAATTGAGTGTAGAACATCCATATTAAGAATAATTTTGGTGCAAAAGTACACGTCGACATACGAGAACCCAAGCTAAAGCATAAAGCAGCTTGACATTTCTCAAGTCTGACAACTTGGAATAGTTAAATTAAGTGTTCTCTTTGTTAGGGTTACGTTTGTAAAATACAGAGGCGTACGGGAAATGTTACATCTCCGAACATTTGAAAATACCCTCAGGAAGTTTAGGAAAATCGGTTTCCTTTTAGGTAACATGAAATGCTTTGTTACCGCCTATTGACATATTACAGTTGGTTTGTATTATTAAACTCTGTTTTAGTCGCTTTATGAGTATCTTGCCTAACATTTATAAAAGAAAATTTTTACCCCTAAAGAAAAAATTTGTAAAAAAGCTCAAAAGCGCGATCGTAGGCGTTATTTGTTTGGTACACAATCAAAACGGTTTATAATTTAGTTTAATTTCTGAATTTATAATTTTCTATTAGTTCAAAACATCATTAACAGATGAATTGAAAAAAAAAGAACATCACAACGCGGCGTACTAGATGATTATTAATACATAAGCTAAAACGTCATTTATGCGTTAATACAATCAATCCCGTAGAGCACATTTTCAATATGCCAGTTTGAAATGATTTTGTTTTGTGCATGTAAATTTTCCGGAAAATTATAGAAAAAATTTAATTGAAAACAAATAAATCGTGCTTTTTAGACATTATCGTTTTTTAGTTATAAACTCGGCAATCAAAACTAGATTTGATCAAGAAAGCTGTATGTAGAGTGCCGGATTTTTTAAAGAATTATCTCGGAGACAACGGTACAAAAAGTTGCTTGTTTTGATGAGCTTTAAGGACCCGATTAGAAAAATTTCTAAATTCAAAATAGTAACCGAGATAACACAAAAAAACTGAAAATTGGCAATTTAGTGTTTCCGATGTTAATTGGAAAATGGTTTACCTACTTAAAAAAAAATTCTCGGGAAAAAATATTAGAAGATTAAAAGAGCTATCAAATGATACCGAACTCGACATTTTATCACATCAACGCTAGGCGTCGCGACGTTCAACTTTTCATTTTATTTAGGGACCTATTGTTTTTTTGCAGAAAATTACTGAATTGGCTTGTCTAAATTCGAATACCAAACGAAAACTTTATGTCTTGTACTTTTCTTTTCTAGATTATGTTATATTATGTTACTTTTTGCGATGAAAAATAACGACTAAATAATGGTGATCCTAAAGGTGTAAATAAAAAAAATGGAGCTAAATCTCGTTCAAAAAAAAGAAAAATCGAGCGAGAAAATTACTGGAAAAAGCACCGTGTCTTACTGTTATGTTACGTTATGTTACTTTATGTTATTTTTTGCGATGAAAAATAACGATTAAATAATGGTGAACCTAAATGTGTAAATAAAAAAAATGAAGCTAAATCTCGTCCGAAGAAAAGAAAAACTTAGCAAGAAGATTACTGGAAAAAGCACGGTGTGTTACTGTTATGTTATGTTACTTTATGTTATTTTTTTGCAATGAAAAATAACGACTAAATAATGGTGAGCCTAAAGGTGAAAATAAAAAAAAAGGAGCTAAATCTCGTCCGAAGAAAAGAAAAACAGAGCGAGAAGATTAGGAAAAGCACGATGTCTTACTGTTATGTTACGTTATGTTAGATACTTTAATTTATTTTTTGCGATAAAAAATAACGACTAAATAATGGTAAACCTAACGATGTAAATAAAAAAAAAATGGAGCTAAATCTCGCGCGAAGAAAAGAAAATCTGAGCGAGAAAATTAGTGGGAAAAGCACGGAGTCTTACTGTTATGTTACGTTATGTTACTTTATGTTATTTTTTGCGATGAAAAATAACGACTAAATAATGGTGATCCTAAATGTGTAAATAAAAAAATGGAGCTAAATCTCGTCCGAAGAAAAGAAAAACAGCGAGAAGATTAGGAAAAGCACGATGTCTTACTGTTATGTTACGTTATGTTAGATACTTTAATTTATTTTTTGCGATAAACAATAACGACTAAATAATAGTAAACCTATCGATGAAATTAAAAAAAAATGGAGCTAAATCTCGCCAGAAGAAAAGAAAAACTGAGCGAGAAAATTAGTGGGAAAAGCACGATGTCTTATTGTTATGTTACGTTAAGTTACTTTGTGTTATTTTTTGCGAAGAAAAATAACGACTAAGTAATAATGGTGAACAAAAAGATGCACTTAAAAAAATGAAGCTAAAACTCGTCCGAAGAAATGAAAAACAGAGCGAGAACATTAGGAAAAGCACGATGTCTTACTGTTATGTTACGTTAGGTTACTTTATTTTATTTTTTGCGATGAAAAATAACGACTAAGTAATAATGGTGAACATAAAGGTGCATTTAAAAAAATGGAGCTAAAACTTGTCCGAAGAAAAGAAAAACAGCGAGAAGATTAGGAAAAGCACGATGTCTTACTGTTATGTTACGTTAGGTTACTTTGTGTTATTTTTTGCGATGAAAAATAACGACTAAGTAATAATGATGAACATAAAGGTACACTTAAAAAAATGGAGCTATAACTCGTCCGAAGAAAAGAAAAACAGAGCGAGAAGATTAGGAAAAGCACGATGTTTTACTGTTATGTTACATTAGGTTACTTTATGATATTTTTTGCGATGAAAAATAACGACTAAGTATAATAATGGTGAACATAAAGATGCACTTAAAAAAATGGAGCTAAAACTCGTCCGAAGAAAAGAAAAACAGAGGGAGAAGATTAGGAAAAGCACGATGTCTTACTGTTATGTTACGTTAGGTTACTTTGTGTTATTTTTTGCGATGAAAAATAACGACTAAGTAATAATGGTGAACAAAAAGGTGCACTTAAAAAAATGGAGCTAAGACTCGTGCGAAGAAAAGAAAAACAGAGGGAGAAGATTAGTGGAAAAAGCACGGTGTGTTACTGTTCTGTTATGTTACTTTATGTTATTTTTTTGCGATGAAAAATAACGACTAAATAATGGTGAGCCTAAAGGTGAAAATAAAAAAAATGGAGCTAAATCTCGTCTGAAGAAAAGAAAAACTGAGCGAGAAGATTAGTGGGAAAAGCACGGTGTCTTACCGTTATGTTACGTTATGTTAGATACTTTAATTTATTTTTTGCGATAAAAAATAACGACTAAATAATGGTAAACCTAACGATGTATATAAAAAAAAAATGGAGCTAAATCTCGCGCGAAGAAAAGAAAATCTGTGCGAGAAAATTAGTGGGAAAAGCACGGAGTCTTACTGTTATGTTACGTTAGGTTACTTTATGTTATTTTTTGCGATGAAAAATAACGACTAAGTAATAATGGTGAACATAAAGGTGCACTTAAAAAAATGGAGCTAAAACTCGTCCGAAGAAAAGAAAAACAGAGCTAGAAGATTAGGAAAAGCACGATGTCTTACTGTTATGTTACGTTAGGTTACTTTATGTCATTTTTTGCGATGAAAAATAACGACTTAGTAATAATGGTGAACAAAAAGATGCACTTAAAAAAATGAAGCTAAAACTCGTCCGAAGAAATGAAAAACAGAGCGAGAACATTAGGAAAAGCACGATGTCTTACTGTTATGTTACGTTAGGTTACTTTATTTTATTTTTTGCGATGAAAAATAACGACTAAGTAATAATGGTGAACATAAAGTTGCATTTAAAAAAATGGAGCTAAAACTTGTCCGAAGAAAAGAAAAACAGCGAGAAGATTAGGAAAAGCACGATGTCTTACTGTTATGTTACGTTAGGTTACTTTGTGTTATTTTTTGCGATGAAAAATAACGACTAAGTAATAATGATGAACATAAAGGTACACTTAAAAAAATGAAGCTAAAACTCGTCCGAAGAAAAGAAAAACAGAGCAAGAAGATTAGGAAAAGCAATATGTCTTACGGTTATGTTACGTTCGGTTACTTTATGTTATTTTTTGCGATGAAAAATAACTTCTAAATAATGGTAAACCTAAAGGTGTAAATATAAAAAAATGAAGCCAAATCTCGTCCCAAGATAAGAAAATCAGAAGATTACGAGAAGCACGATGTCTTACTGTTATGCTACGTTATGTTACTTTGTTATTTTTTGCGATGATAAATAACCACTAAATAATGGTGAATCTAAACGTATAAATAAAAAAAATGGAACTAAATCTTGTCCGATAAAAGAAAAACTGATGAGAAGATTAGTGGGAAAAGCACGGTGTCTCACTCCAAAAATCACCCTTTGGCTTTGATTGCGTTTTATTGTAGAATGGGCCCAAATAAGTGGCCTAAATCACTTTTTGGGATTTTAACAACATTTGTTTAGAAATGTCACCCCTCCATTAAAGTCTTAACATTCACCCACTTAATAAATTTAATGAGTTGTTTAATTTTATTAATTATCATTGATTCAATTTGTTAAAGTGAAAGTCGCTTAGGCGCTAATGATTAACCTCTTAAAGTGTTAAATAAAAAAAAATTGATTAATTTGAGCCAAATGAAACTCACATAACTTTCTTTCATTTCCCTAAAGACTCCCTTTTTACACGCCGAAATGATTTAATTTTTTCCCTCTCTATGGATATAAATTTTGCTTTCTGACAATCCTTTTCTTTAATTCGTTTAGTTGTTATTTTTCGTCTAAAAATTCAACACTTTTCAATTTGACGTTTTAATGGCTTAATAACTAAAAAGTTGCCTTCAAGTTTACGTTTTAAAGGAGAAAACTAACTTTTAGTCTTGATCGTTATAAAATTAGTTCAACAGTTTATACTCTCAACTTGGGGGATTTCTCAACAAGAGTTTACTATTTTTGCTTGTTTTTCGTTTTGTACTGGACGTAGTTGACTATTTCCTTTAGTTTTTAGTTTCTTTATTCCTGTATGTTTGTCTAAACCTTTCATTACAGTGTAAACTAAACTGTAGAGTGCTTTTAATTTTGTGATAGCATTTCAACTTATGGTATAGTGGATTTCCACTCTTATGAGCACTTTCTTCCGATTAAGCTATCAGATTATTTTCCGATTTTGTATTGGACACAAGTTGTTCATTTAAGTGCACCACGTTGGCTCGCAGCAGCTGGCTCTGCTCTTAGCACCACAATTAGCATCGCGCCAAAAAGTAAAGGAGATACTGACGATCACCCAGCCCAATCTCATACAGGGTGGTGACAGGAACTCTCGATCATAGGGATTTAACATGTTAAATCATACTTTTGGTGATTTTGAGCTTCCCAATTTATTTTAGAAAAAAAATCATTGAATAGAAGTTTTACAGCATAAAAAGTTGATGATAATTTAAATTAACTCAAACTGCAAATAATAGTATACTATTTAACAAGCGTATAATGTGGGCTATTATTACCCGAAGCTGAAGTTTACAAGATGAGCCGCAGAGATTGTGTTAATCATCTTATTTTGACAGATAAAGCGTAAAACAATTGACAATTTTTATTTATGTTTCAAGGCAATCGATATTTTTGCTAATTTTACTAAGAAGGATTTTACATGTTAAAACCCTAAGACCGAGAGGTTTAATTACCATCCTGTATAAAACAATGCTTTATTTATTTTGGGGTGTGATGAGACCTAATGGAGCTCCATGTTCTGGATCTGAACTACTGAATTAAAAAGAGACCACCAGAGAAATAAGTAAACGTCCGAGCAGATGGGCGTAGCGACTTACAAACAGACAGATTAGCTTAGTTTTTGTTCCTTTGTACACTTTTTATCCATAACTTATCATAGTTATCACCAATAACTTATTTTAAAAAGAACGGACAATCGAAACTTGGAACGATTGCTCGTAAAATCGAGTAATCCTTTATTCTTTTTACCTTCCTTTGATTTATTCCATCGCATTACGGTCAAGTTCTGGCATAGTCACAAGTGCATACGTTAAGTTTAAAGTGTTTGAGTTTAAATTATGTATGAGTCATTATAGCGTACCGACAAACAAAGCCAAGTTTTGGTTTACCTTATTAGTTACTTTCAAACCGTTGGAATGGCGGAAAAATTACCTGAAACAAACAAAAATACGTTAGAAAAATAATTTATCAAATGTTTGATTTATAAAAACTAAAATCACCTTCACAAAGGAGGCTATTGGTGGCTCACGAGCCACGGTGAGGAGGAAGAATAGTTAACCAGATAAATAAAAAATGGAAAAAACGTAAGGGAGGAAGAGAGGGGAGTAGAAAGGTTAGTAAAGAGAAACAGAGAGGAAGAATGTCTAAATAAGAGAGAAAGTACGTGTAATAGAGAGAGGAACGAGACGTCCAAGAGAAAAGAGAGTAACGAAGAGAAGAAAACGAAGCATAAAAGAGACAGAAAGTGATCGTGGAGATCCTTAAAATGACAGATATTATCTGCACAGGTTAGCTTGATTAGCCAAATATGGGCGTGGTTATACTACGTCACGTTTGGAAACTCGTGACAACGCAAGTGGCTAGTCTTTTAAAAATAGTTAATTAACTGTGATTTTTTTCAATACTCGTCTCGATTGTTGTTACAACGAGAGTCTTTAAAAATACATCCCCTTTATACTAAAATTACCCAAGCAGTTTGAGCTTAGTAAAGATAAAAAGTTTAAGCTTTAAAATTCTCTCTGATAGCAAACGACGACATAAGAGCTTTGATAATATGTAACATAACGTTAACAAAGGCGTAAATCTTTAAAATATCATAAACATCCCCTCATTGATTTCTTGCACCCCATGGCTTTTTGTTTATTTTTACGTAAAATAAAAGGTTTGTAGCCAGCTAAAATAAATAGAAATAATTCTCTCTCCGACTGTCCTCCCAGCCACTTGTCTACTCGCCCGCCCAAACATCTATTCATCTGCCAGCGTGTGTCTACAGTTTGGCCAAATCACTTTAATTCCTAGGTTATCATTTTAACTATGATTATTGAGTAGGTGTTAATAGTTGGGGGTAAATTTTAAGAAACTGAAACTTTAACACCCCTACCTAGGTCATGAATTTGTTTAGAGGATTTGAAAGGGGCAAAAAATATGTTTCTTGCAAATGACTCAAAAACTGTTTAATTTGGCGAAAAAATCATTAATACCTTTTCTGTACCTTATAAAATTTCCTTTAATTTATTTACATTTCAGCCCCTCTACTGCAAATATTAACAGAGTTAGCACCGGTTAGCACGTTTTGAAATTAACTCTTCTTTTACTAACTAGCAGAGCTGGAGAAACCGGCCAAAATTTGTAAAGTGAAAGGAAATTTTATTTCCTGTCATTATGACGTCATTGATCTTTACTTAAAATCGTTATATCTTTTGAACGGTCCCTCACAGCGATGTGCGGTTTGAAAAATTGTCCTTAGAATTTTCTGCACTAAAACTTTCATTTTAGGTCACACCCCTTTAAATTCGTTTGGCCAAACTGTATTTTTCCACGATAATCCTATCAAACCTTACTTACAATGATTGAACTGAAATTTGATGCATGTTTAGCTATGTTCACGTGATGATTAAATTGTGATTGAAATCAGTCGATCCAGAAAGCACCATGCTCCCCCCCCCCCATTTTTTATTGTACTTAGAAAACAACTTTCTTTTCAGTTATGAAGTGTTTGTTTTTCATTGATGGAAGATTTGAAAACTTTTTAAGAAAAAATTACGAACATAATAAACGCTGTCGATCGAACACGAAAACTCTGTTGTGTAAGTCTTAAAAGATTTTAAAGGACTTATTTTTGAGGGTATTTAAAAGAAACACCACCACAAAAAAGGAGTGTAAAATGCAACAACTTTCCGGCATATTTATGCACTTAGTGTTAAGTTTTAAATCGTCAGACTAAGGTGGAAGTTCATCGCTATACCCACTTGAAGTTCTAAAAGCTCTCAAGTACTCTAAGTGCTTGTTAATAAATGATGAAATGGCGCGAGATGCATCGTAAGCAATTTCCCACATGATGTTACTTTACTTATACGTAAAATTTGCTTAAAATTTAACACACAAATTTCATTACAAATTTTTTTTTCTTATACACCTAACACAAACAATTCATCTCTTTTATACTAATTTATTATTTATTTTGAAAAGCTTTTACAACCTTTTATTAATAATAAATTAACATTTTCTCTTTAAGTTTATGTTCAAAAGAGTAGAAACTTGGGAAAATCTCAGTTATAAACTACAAGCTATATACAAGGTAGTAAGTTAAAGTAAATATGAGAATGGCCTGTTGTTGACGTTTACGCTTAAGTTTGGAAAATTTTATTATTAAGTAAGTAAAATTTAAACAATTATTGTTGTTGAAACAGTCAAGTTTTATACAACTTACTAGATGTTTAAGATTCTGTCTCTGAGACTGAGAAAATGAGCATCGCTGATACGCTCGAGTACACCAAGAGCCAGTAAATCAGATCCTCAGGTTGGATGCATTCAAAGTTCAAGACGATTCATTTCAGTCGCTTTTAGTCTTTTTTCTAAACAGTGAGATTGAATGATTTAAGTCTTTTTCGCACATAGGATAATTTGTTTTTCTACGAGAACGTTAGCTTCAAGTATTATTTTTAAGTTGACCATCAAACCCTGAATCAGGTGTGGACTTTTTGCCTTAGAAGAATATTTTCTTTATTTACTTTATTTACATCAACGTCTAGACCACTGTTTCCCAATCCTTTTTGTGCCCTGCCCCACCTAAATCTTCCTAAAATACATACAGATACAAGTAGCGACTGAGAGTTGCCATACGGTTAACTTAAACCCTGGACGAGTTCATTTTCGAATTGTCACCCTTAACAATCAAACTGCCCTCCTGTGGAGCTGAGCCCCACGTTGGGAAATACTGATCTAGACCCTCGCTGTCTTCGATTTTAGAATCGCCGAAGGTGTTTATGATAATCCGGCGTTCCAAAGGGCGGTGTATAATCTTTCCATTAGCAAAAACTTAAAAGAGTGAGACTACCCATATTTCAAAAAAATTCCCTATACAAATAAGGATCACCCTAATGGTCAAACCCTCTTAGTGGGGGCCACTGTGTTGCCTCTTTTTAACAACTCATTCCACCCTTTCAGTCCTTAATCCATCCCAACCATTGGATGAACTCAAGGATACCGGAGTGTAAAATGTCGCTAATACTGACCATGTTAGGCCACTAACGGTCCAACATCAGTGAGAGTGCCAGCTATGGCACGTACGTTCTTACAAGTGAGCCTTAGGTAATGGTTAGAGTTTTTTAGATGTTCTTTCTGTGAGCTATTAATATGTTATTTTTCAGTAAAGCATCGAGGGTGCTAATCGAAGGAAGTAGAAAGGGTTGGGCCCCAAAAGGCTAAATCGTCGAGCCCTCTCTCATCAACTCATCAGCTCTATCATTTTCTCTCCTTTCCTTGCTGACTCTTGACCCAGCAAAGTTTTAGATGCTTGTGCTTAGATCAGCTCCGGAGTCACTTTAGATGTTCTAGATCAGTCAGTTAAATATAAATGTCTGGTGTGTATATTTTTACCGATGGATCAAAAACTGAATCTGACTCAGGGATAGGAATCTTCTCACTTGAACTAGAAATAAATATCAGTATACCATTAGGTAGATTCGCCTCGGTTTTCCAAGTTGAGCTTAAGGGCATTCTATAAAGTGAATGGTAAAATAGAGTCTAGTAACAAAACGACACATATAGATACAGTCGAACAGTAGGGTTGCTATCGCGACCCTGAACCGCCAGAGAATAACTTCAAAGTTGGTCTGCATAGTAGCACTAAACGACATTTCGACAATTAATGCCTTTGAAATCTGCTGGATCAAAGGGCATCAAGGTAACGAAGGCAATGAGGGAGCAGCTGAGCTGGCAAGGCAGGGTTCGAGCTCCTACCCGAATAGGTCGCAACCGACCCTGACTCTGGCAGTCAGCACTCTCAACAGCCTCATAAAACAAAAGACACTAGGCTCCCATAGATATAAGTGGTCAAAAGAAACTGGGTGTAGACAAGGCCAAGCAGCAATTGCTATTTCTTCGACACGACACTCAAAATACTACCTCAACCTGTTTCGATTACATCTGCTAATACTCACGGGCATCGTTACAGGACATTGTAAGCTAAACAAACATCTTCACACTATGGGACTAATCGACAGCTCTAGATGCAAAGGTTGCGGAGCACGTGCTTTGCTCGTGTCCTGCAGTAGCATAAATTAGAGGATCAATACTTGGTGATTACTGGCTGGATATGGTCAGAATCAGAGACACTTCACCCGTCAAGCTGCTCGAGTTTTCGAAGCGCCATTGGAGAGGTTGCACAATGGGCCCGACCAAGAGGCCTACGTGTAAGCTGGCTAAAAGCCAGCCCTCCCATTAGCAATCCAATCTAATCCAATGCCTGGTGTGACAACTATTTTGAATGGTCTGTAGAAAATGTGATTCATACCTCAAGAGTAAGTAGAGGCAGCTCTTTCGTGCTGTCCTTAAAGACACTTAGATAGGCCAGATTTGTTAACTTATTCCACAAGCTCAGTCCGCGTAATCCTGGAGCTATTGTGAGAACCAACTCCTTCACAAAGAGGTCCAGTGGAGTGGGGTGCAAGAGGGTCTCTAATGGGAACGGTGGATGAATCATGAAGCGACGAACTAGAAGGAAGAGCAAAAAACATTATCTCTCTTTGAGGCTCTAAAACAAGATGGTAGCCATACTAGTCGACTTTGGAATAGATGGAAGGGCTTAAGGGTGTATTTTTTTTAAAAAGTACTCGAATAAAAATTTAAGTTCAAAATGTACCTATTTGAGGTTTAATGAAATTCCCTACTCATTAGATTGCATCTATTGATGAAAATGTAATTAAATTCTTATTTCAATAGTGGTAGATTAAATTCAATAGTTAGAGATCTATTTTGTAAAATTATCTATGTGATAACATTTCAAATTGCCTTTCAATCACCTTTCAAACATATAAAAAGAAGTTTAATTAAATTCTTTCTCTTTCATCCTCTCGTACATAGTGGGAATGAGTATTGAAACAGAGGCCCCTCTTTCCACCACGTTACATAAATTAAAGGTGTAATGAAATTGTTTCAACCGAAAATAAATTTGATTAAAAAATTGTACACTTCGTTGCAAGTTAAAAAAATAAATTTTTTCTTTTCTTCTCACACAGACAAAGTCGAGTACCGAAACTTTATTTCCAAAATTTACCAAAATCTTTCCTTTTATGGCGAGAAAGGTCGGTCTGTCTATCTGTCAGCCTATTGATTGGTCCGTTCATACGTAGACCTATTTATCTTCCTGCCTGCTTGTCTGAAATTGATTATTTTACCATAAGAATGCTCTTATCTTAAAACATTCCTTAGCAATGAATCCCAAGACATCTCATGGTATTCAGCATCGCTGGCATCTGGTTGCCACGCACGGGAAGCCACGTAGCAGAAGGTGGATGCCTTTGTATGCTGGTTTCCAGAGAACGATCACTCTTCCATGGTTCGTGGGCCCCCGATAGCAGAGCAAGTGATATTTAGGGGTCTTGAAAACAATTTCTATTTGGATGAAAGAAGCTCGACCATTATCGGTTCACCAAAGTGGTCCATACGGTCGACATTACCACTCAATGTAAGCGAGTGATAGTGACACAGCTTCGCCTGAACGAGAATTATCTTCGACGGTGGCTATAAAATTGTTGCAGCTTCATCGACCCTAATGGAACCATAAAACGTTACGTGGCCTCTGTGTCTATCCGTGCGTCCGATTTTCTATCCATCCGTCGGTCCTCATATCCGTAAGCAAGTCTTTGATGAGCATTTGCGAACGAAAAGACTTTTCAAATTTCCTTTCGGTTGTTATTTTCAAACGGTTAATGCACTCGACTTTATTATTTCTTGCTCAAGTGTTTTGTTTTATTTCCAACGTGAACGTTTTTGAAATGAGATCACAAATAAGTTACTTACGAGTTTGAGTGAAATCGTGCAATTTTATGACTCATACACGTACTTAGTTTGCAACTTTTAAAATGCATTTCAGATACGACGTGCTACTTATTGTTAGTCATGAACAACATTTTCAATGTGGGTCATTTACATCCAATAAAATAAAATGTGAGGTCATGTGGAATTTTTAAAATTTGTTCGAGAAGAGACGCAAAGAAAGTTAACTGTAAGACTTTTTTTTTGATAAGGATACTTTGGTTTGAAGTGTTTTGGGTTCGATTTCTAAAGGTTTAAAATCCAGCTCAAGGTATTTTCTTTGATAATAGTACCTTTTGCTTCTAGTTTAGTTTATCCTGGATGCAAAAAAGAACAAATTACATTTTCTTGAATGTTGCAAGAGTCGATTTTTATTTGAATAAAAAGAACATACTCTTCTCTTTTTGAATGTTTTTTTTCCTAACCTTACTACTGTTAGTATGTACTGCATCTACGTAGAGAGACTATAAAAATATTTCAGGTTGTAAAAGGAGAATGTTTTATTTTTAAATTGTAGCGTGAAAATTCCTTTTAAAATAATTTTCTTTTGAGAAAATTACTTTAAGAATTTATATACCTATGCCACTTTCTATGATTTCCCAGCTCCATATACCACAAAGAATCTAAAATTTTATAACAGTGGCGGGTATATTTTATTAAAATGAGTTTACCTTAAATAAATTGTTTCAAATCTCAAGGTACTTTGAACAAAGTTCCTGACAATTATTGCAAGATGTCCCGCACTACCTACGGATAGTTTTCCAAAATATTGGAATACTATACATAGTATAGTATATACATACATACATAAAAAGCGCTATACATAGCGCTATGTATAGCGTTTTTTTAAGTAAATAAACGAGAGTGGAGAATAATTTTGTAACTAGCTTAGGGTTGCTAATACGATCAATTGTTACTAGGCTAATTTGTTTATTACCTTAGTGTCTATAACTTTTATTAATAATAATTTCTAATACTATGTATAGTTTTCCCAAAATTGTGACTTAAACATCGCGCTTTTTTAAGTAAATAAACGAGAGTGGAGAATATATTTGTAACTAGTTTAGGGTTGCTAATACGATAAATTGTTATTAGGCTAATTTGTTTACTACTTTAGTGTCAATAACTTTTATCAATAATAATTTCTAATCCTATGTATAGTTTTCCCAAAATTTTGTGTTAAACATCGCGCTTTTTTAAGTAAATAAACGAGAGTGGAGAATAATTTTGTAACTAGTTTAGGGTTGCTAATACGATTAATTGTTATAAGGCTAATTGGTTTATTACTTTAGTGTCTATAACTTTTATTAATAATAATTTCTAATACTATGTATAGTTTTCCCAAAATTTTGACTTAAACATCGCGCTTTTTTAAGTAAATAAACGACAATGGAGAATAATATTGTAACTAGTTTAGTGTTGCTAATTCGATAAATTGTTATAAGGCTAATTTGTTTATTACTTTAGTGTCAATAACTTTTATTAATAATAATTTCTAATACTATGTATAGTTTTCCCAAAATTAAGACTTAAACATCGCGCTTTTTTAAGTAAATAAACGAGAGTGGAGAATATATTTGTAACTAGTTTAGGGTTGCTAATACGATAAATTGTTATTAGGCTAATTTGTTTATTACCTTAGTGTCTATAACTTTTATTAATAATAATTTCTAATACTATGTATAGTTTTCCCAAAATTAAGACTTAAACATCGCGCTTTTTTAAGTAAATAAACGAGAGTGGAGAATATATTTGTAACTAGTTTAGGGCTGCTAATACGATCAATTGTTATTAGGCTAATTTGTTTACTACTTTAGTGTCAATAACTTTTATCAATAATAATTTCTAATCCTATGTATAGTTTTCCCAAAATTTTGTGTTAAACATCGCGCTTTTTTAAGTAAATAAACGAGAGTGGAGAATAATTTTGTAACTAGTTTAGGGTTGCTAATACGATAAATTGTTATAAGGCTAATTGGTTTATTACTTTAGTGTCTATAACTTTTATTAATAATAATTTCTAATACTATGTATAGTTTTCCCAAAATTTTGACTTAAACATCGCGCTTTTTTAAGTAAATAAACGACAATGGAGAATAATATTGTAACTAGTTTAGTGTTGCTAATTCGATAAATTGTTATAAGGCTAATTTGTTTATTACTTTAGTGTCAATAACTTTTATTAATAATAATTTCTAATACTATGTATAGTTTTCCCAAAATTTTGACTTAAACATCGCGCTTTTTTAAGTAAATAAACGAGAGTGGAGAATAATTTTGTAACTAGTTTAGGGTTGCTAATACGATAAATTGTTATTAGGCTAATTTGTTTATTACTTTAGTGTCTATAACTTTTATTAATAATAATTTCTAATACTATGTATAGTTTTCCCAAAATTTTGACTTAAACATCGCGCTTTTTTAAGTAAATAAACGAGAGTGGAGAATAATTTTGTAACTAGCTTAGGGTTGCTAATACGATAAATTGTTATTAGGCTAATTTGTTTATTACCTTAGTGTCTATAACTTTTATTAATAATAATTTCTAATACTATGTATAGTTTTCCCAAAATTAAGACTTAAACATCGCGCTTTTTTAAGTAAATAAACGAGAGTGGAGAATATATTTGTAACTAGTTTAGGGTTGCTAATACGATAAATTGTTATTAGGCTAATTTGTTTATTACCTTAGTGTCTATAACTTTTATTAATAATAATTTCTAATACTATGTATAGTTTTCCCAATATTTTGACTTAAACATCGCGCTTTTTTAAGTAAATAAACGAGAGTGGAGAATATATTTGTAACTAGTTTAGGGTTGCTAATACGATAAATTGTTTTTAGGCTAATTTTTTTACTACTTTAGTGTCTATAAATTTAATAATAATAATTTCTATGACTATGTATAGTTTTCCCAATATTTTGACTTAAACATCGCGCTTTTTTAAGTAATTAAACGAGAGTGGAGAATTATTTTGTAACTAGTTTAGGGTTGCTAATACGATAAATTGTTATTAGGCTAATTTGTTTATTACCTTAGTGTCTATAACTTTTATTAATAATAATTTCTATGACTATGTATAGTTTTCCCAATATTTTGACTTAAACATCGCGCTTTTTTAAGTAAATAAACGAGAGTGGAGAATATATTTTTAACTAGTTTAGGGTTGCTAATACGATCAATTGTTATAAGGCTAATTTGTTTCCTACTTTAGTGTCTATAACTTTTATTAATAATAATTTCAAATACTATGTATAGTTTTCCCAAAATTTTGACTTAAACATCGCGCTTTTTTAAGTAAATAAACGAGAGTGGAGAATAATTTTGTAACTAGCTTAGGGTTGCTAATACGATAAATTGTTATTAGGCTAATTTGTTTATTACCTTAGTGTCTATAACTTTTATTAATAATAATTTCTAATACTATGTATAGTTTTCCCAATATTTTGACTTAAACATCGCGCTTTTTTAAGTAAATAAACGAGAGTGGAGAATATATTTGTAACTAGTTTAGGGTTGCTAATACGATAAATTGTTTTTAGGCTAATTTTTTTACTACTTTAGTGTCTATAAATTTAATAATAATAATTTCTATGACTATGTATAGTTTTCCCAATATTTTGACTTAAACATCGCGCTTTTTTAAGTAATTAAACGAGAGTGGAGAATTATTTTGTAATTAGTTTAGGGTTGCTAATACGATAAATTGTTATTAGGCTAATTTGTTTATTACCTTAGTGTCTATAACTTTTATTAATAATAATTTCTATGACTATGTATAGTTTTCCCAATATTTTGACTTAAACATCGCGCTTTTTTAAGTAAATAAACGAGAGTGGAGAATATATTTTTAACTAGTTTAGGGTTGCTAATACGATCAATTGTTATAAGGCTAATTTGTTTCCTACTTTAGTGTCTATAACTTTTATTAATAATAATTTCAAATACTATGTATAGTTTTCCCAAAATTTTGACTTAAACATCGCGCTTTTTTAAGTAAATAAACGAGAGTGGAGAATAATTTTGTAACTAGCTTAGGGTTGCTAATACGATAAATTGTTATTAGGCTAATTTGTTTATTACCTTAGTGTCTATAACTTTTATTAATAATAATTTCAAATACTATGTATAGTTTTCCCAAAATTTTGACTTAAACATCGCGCTTTTTTAAGTAAATAAATGAGAGTGGAGAATAATTTTGTAACTAGTTTAGGGTTGCTAATACGATAAATTGTTATTAGGCTAATTAGTTTACTACTTTAGTGTCTATAACTTTTATTAATAATAATTTCAAATACTATGTATAGTTTTCCCAAAATATTGACTTAAACATCGCGCTTTTTTAAGTAAATAAATGAGAGTGGAGAATAATTTTGTAACTAGTTTAGGGTTGCTAATACGATCAATTGTTATTAGGCTAATTAGTTTACTACTTTAGTGTCTATAACTTTTATTAATAATAATTTCAAATACTATGTATAGTTTTCCCAAAATTTTGACTTAAACATCGCACTTTTTTAAGTAAATAAACGAGAGTGGAGAATATATTTGTAACTAGTTTAGGGTTGCTAATACGATAAATTGTTTTTAGGCTAATTTTTTTACTACTTTAGTGTCTATAAATTTAATAATAATAATTTCTATGACTATGTATAGTTTTCCCAATATTTTGACTTAAACATCGCGCTTTTTTAAGGAAATAAACGAGAGTGGAGAATATATTTGTAACTAGTTTAGGGTTGCTAATACGATAAATTGTTTTTAGGCTAATTTTTTTACTACTTTAGTGTCTATAAATTTAATAATAATAATTTCTATGACTATGTATAGTTTTCCCAATATTTTGACTTAAACATCGCGCTTTTTTAAGGAAATAAACGAGAGTGGAGAATATATTTGTAACTAGTTTAGGGTTGCTAATACGATAAATTGTTTTTAGGCTAATTTTTTTACTACTTTAGTGTCTATAAATTTAATAATAATAATTTCTATGACTATGTATAGTTTTCCCAATATTTTGACTTAAACATCGCGCTTTTTTAAGGAAATAAACGAGAGTGGAGAATAATTTTGTAACTATAGTGTAGGGTTGCTAATACGATCAAATGTTATTAAGCTAATTTATTTATTATTACATCGTTTAAAACTTTTATTATAGTACAGATCCCAAAAAGGCGAATATCGGCATCGACCTGGAAATAAAACATATGTGGTTGAAAATTTGGATTTGGGCATTATTTGATATGTACTACAAGACGCTAAAAAGTTTACCATCGTCAGGGGTGTGCAACATGGGTAGATCCCACCCATATATTGTTTTTAGGGGGCGTTTTTTTAAATCTAATTATTTTTTGATAAGGACATGGTACTTTATATTTTTGGGGTCGCTGATTACGAATATGATGTCAAAATTGTAGTTTAACAACTGCAAACTGTTAAATCAGCTGCCAAAATAATAACATTCTGCTTTTTTAACATTTTTTTTCGATTTAGCGGTTAATGTAAATGAGGAGGAATAAAAAAGATAAAAAAGAGATGTAATTGAGATTTTAAACTAATTTATTTAATTTTTTTTATAGAAATTGATGTAGAGGCTATCTAAATGTTCCTTTCGTGGTGCTTATGGTACAACTATTGAAAGTACAGAAAATTTCATAGATATATAAATTGTTTAGAATTTAATTCTCTATAAATTGGGCCAAACAAAATTTAGATTTTTCCATTACACTTCCAGTTACTCTTTTAACAGTTGAGGACACATTTATTCCATGTTGCACACCCCTGAGAGTGGTAAACTTTTTTGCCTCTTTTTCTAGGCTTTTAATAATACCTTATTTCAAATTTTCAGCCACATATGTTGCTTTTCCAGTCTGTGCCCTAGAAAGATATTAAGGCTATATAAATGGTTCTTTCGACGCGTTTACGGAAAAACTATTGCAAGTACAGAACATTTCATAGATGTATAAGTTGTTTAGAATTGCATTCTCTATAAATTGGCCCAAACAAAATTTAGATTTTTCTATTACACTTCCAGTTTTTCTTTTAACAGTTGAGGACACATTTATTCCATGTTGCACACCTCTGAGAGTGGTAAACGTTTTTGCCTCTTTTTCTAGGCTTTTAATACTACCTTATTTCAAATTTTCAGCCACATATGTTGCTTTTCCAGTCTGTGCCTTAGAAAGATATTAAGGCTATATAAATGGTTCTTTCGACGCGTTTACGGAAAAACTATTGCAAGTACAGAACATTTCATAGATGTATAAGTTGTTTAGAATTGCATTCTCTATAAATTGGCCCAAACAAAATTTAGATTTTTCTATTACACTTCCAGTTTTTCTTTTAACAGTTGAGGACACATTTATTCCATGTTGCACACCCCTGAGAGTGGTAAACTTTTTTGCCTCTTTTTATAGGCTTTTAATAATACCTTATTTCAAATTTTCAGCCACATATGTTGCTTTTCCAGTCTGTGCCCTAGAAAGATATTAAGGCTATATAAATGGTTCTTTCGACGCGTTTACGGAAAAACTATTGCAAGTACAGAACATTTCATAGATGTATAAGTTGTTTAGAATTGCATTCTCTATAAATTGGCCCAAACAAAATTTAGATTTTTCTATTACACTTCCAGTTTTTCTTTTAACAGTTGAGGACACATTTATTCCATGTTGCACATCCCTGAGAGTGGTAAACTTTTTTGCCTCTTTTTATAGGCTTTTAATACTACCTTATTTCAAATTTTCAGCCACATATGTTGTTTTACGAAATGTAGCTTGTTTTTGCTTTTTGTTCAGGATCATCGAAAAAAACAGTTTTTTCGGGGTTCTTTTTTCGGAACAGGTAGTCAGAAATCAATATTTAATATGATGAACTGAAACGTTGAAATATCCTCTTTCATTATCCGCAAACGTTTTTAAGATAAATATAACGTTTACGTAAAAAAATGCCGTCAATCTTACGATAAAAGTGCCCTTTTTGAGACGCGCGCACTTCATCTTAATTTCATAGAAAGTACTTGAAGTAGAATAAATTTTAAATACACCATTTGAAAGCACGATGAATTACCTACAAAACCGTATATTTATTTTTTTGGAAATTACATTTTTCCATCTTACGCTGCTGCCTCTTAAAAATTTAATTATAAGAAAAAAATAAAATTCAAAAAAGTTGAAATATTTAAGGGGTGTTTTTTTAAAACTGAAAATTGTTTTAACATAATTAGTAGCATGATGTCATTACAAATATATTATAAAACATATATCCAGAATATTTTTTAAATTTTAACTCTCTGTAGCTTATGGTACATTAATATGTAAAGAGTCGTTAGAAAAATGAAAAAGAAAACTTCTAGTACAATTTCAGGGATGATGAAAATAAATAAATTAAAAAATATCCCCATCAATTTAAAGCTAAAACCATCTTCTTTCCAAAAATTTACTCGAAATGATGATCAGACAATTAATTACAAAATGGCAAACATGTTTGTGAGTCACTACGCTGTAAAATTTCCAATTTTCAGATTTCTAACGGTTTATCCCTATTTGTCTTTCATCGCGTTTTTCTGGAAAAGTACTATTGGTACAAAAAATTTTATAGATTCATAAATTGTTCAGAATTCCATGCTCTATTAAATAGCTTTATCAGAATTTCGAAATTCTCATTTCTTTTCGAGCTAGTATTCTTTGAATGTTGAGGGCACATTTACTTCATGTTGCACACCTCTAGGAGTGGTAAACTTTTTTATGTCTTTATGTAGACTCTTAAGGCTAGCTAATTGTAAATTTACAGCCACATATGTCGTTTTTCCAGGTTGAAACCGATAGACCCTGTACTATTAATACTAATTGCTAATCCTATGTATGATTTGCCTAAAATTTTGCCTTAAATGCGCATTTTTTAGTGTGTTCCAGTGTGACTTCTGAGTCATGCACACTAGGGTCCATCTAGCTTAGACTATTTCCCAAATTCTAAAAGGGTCGCAATCTGTAATGTGGTATAATTTAGCAAACTTTAAACAAAGAATCTATTAATATTTAGATGGGTTCTCTCGTAAGATGTCAAACGTCCAAAGTTTTGATGTAAAAATAAAGATGCAATACTTTACCCCCATCATCCCACGTCACATTATAATACGTATAAAAGTATTTTAGCCCAAATAATTTAAACCCTGTCCATAACTGTCTCACTTTGATTTGGCAGACATAAATTGGTAAATTAATTCTTATAGACGCCATTTCACATCCCTTCATATACTAAACGAAAATGTAATTAGCAATTCAAGTCTTGTTATAAATCACACATTTTGAAAGACAAGCGAAAAGGTATAAATATTTAAATAAATGCAAATTTGAATTTAAAACGTGTCAAAATTGTAAAATTGGGGAAATATGTATAAAAAAAGACATTTATGTTAAGAAAATTTAGATTCAACTTTCACATTTATTGCCAAAATAGACATCTTAAAATCAATCAAATTTGTAGTATAAAGCCAGCCGGTTCAAATACTTTTATGTTTGAGTTATACTTTTTTGTATGTATAGTCGTAAAAATATAAAAATCAGAGTAGCAGAAAGTATGCTATGGAGAACCGACCCCTCAAGCATAAAAATAAAACCGATTTCCTTTTGAAATGTCACTTATTCTTTTGGTTTACTCCGTGTCGCTTATAAAAAAATACGAGAGGGTTATTATTTTCGCTCTTTTCATTGTTTTCTCTTACCCCTTTTATTTAAATGTTCGGATCTGTCAGATAAAGTGTATCTGTTTTGAAGTTGAATGAGTTAGGAAATTTTATTGTAAGTTTGTTGAATTTTCAATAAAGCCTACATTCACGTCGAGCTACTGTCGTTAATTTGTAATTTGAGCCAGCAGCCCCGAAGTCTATTGTACTCGTGTTAAATTAGAATTAAACATCGACGACAGAAAAATTCTCGAATTACGTCCGCGTGAAAACCTCGTCGCGAAACAAAAAAACCCTTCGAGACATCACCTAATAATTTTTGTATCGTGTAATTCGATTTTTTTATTTTAAAAATGAAATATAACGCCCGTCAAGTTATCTAAAAAAAGCATCGAGAGAGGGCAAACTGAAAAGCTGTTTTTAACTAAACTGTCAAGGCACCTGTCAAACCAAGCTGACCGTTACAACTACCCTTTATAAAAAAAATTTTCAATAAAGTCCATTTGTGATCTTTTTAAATTGATTACAATAAGCAGGGCTGGTTGGGACGGAAAAAGCAAAAAATAAGGGAAAAAGCTCGAGCTTATAGTGAAAAAGAAAATTCAATTTTCAATAATATCTCTAAGCGCATTTCTATACTCGGATATAAGCGTATTAAAAAGGTAAAAATGTAAAAAAAATATAACTCAAAACCCAATCAGTTAATTGACTCGAAAGTTAAGCTTCTTTGTAAACAAAGAAACAAACAACTCAATAAATTAAATCTAAAAAGTTTTTGGTAAGAATTTTTATAAATAAATCAAATTGAACCACTAAGGACTTCTTTGAATAGAATGTTTGGGAGAAAAGTTTCAAGTAATGGGTACAAACTTTTTTGAATTAATTTTATTTAAAATGCCAGAAGACGCTAAGAATAAGTTTGCAATAACAATTCGTACACAAGAAATGTATACAGAGAATAATAACTCATGTTAATATTCTTTCCAATTTAAAAATTTAAGTCTAGACTCGAAAAATTACGAGAAAATCCCTAACTTGGAAAAGCTTCTTTTTGCTACTTTTTTATTCGGCCTCAAATCCTTGCAAGTTTTAGCTTTGAACACGGAGAATGCTTCTCTTGGAAAATGTTGACGTTTTTATGAGGCCTCAAAGGTTTTCAAGTTTGAAGTTTGTAAAGATAAGGTCTACTTTTCTTGGAAAATTTTTACGTTTTTCCATAAGATTTTTAATGAACCTCAAAAGCTTCCACCTTTGAACTATAAACAAGGAAAGTCCTTACTTAGAGAATTACTACGTCTTTTTTAAAGTTTTTATAAGCCTAAAAGTTTTCCACGTTTGAGATTTGAAAAGAGAAGATCTAATTTCTTGGAAAATTTTAAAATCTTTCCAAAGGCTTTTATTGAACCTCAAAACATTTCCACTTTTGAACTATGAACAGGGAAAATTCCTTTGTTGGAGAATTACTACGTCTTTTTTTAAGGTTTATATTAAGCCTCAACGTTTCCACGTTTTAGATTTCAGACGAGAAGATCTAATTTCTTGGAAAATTTTTACATCTTTTCATAAGGTTTTTATTGGACCTCAAAAATTTCTTCTTTTAAACTATACACAGCAAAAATTCCTTACTCGAAGAATTTTCTACGTCTTTTTCAAGGCTTTTATTTGGCCTCAAAGGTTCCCACGTTTGGGATTTGAAAAGAGAAGATCTAATTTCTTGAAACATTTATAAATCTTTTCATAAGGTTTTTATTGGGCCTCTAGAGTTTCCACCTTTGAATTTTAAACAGAGAAAATCCCTTTCATGGGAAATTTCAAGGCCTTTTTCTAAAGTTTATATTGGGTCTCAAAAGTTTCCACCTTTGAAGAGGGAAAATCCCTTTCTTGGAAAAATTTCTACGTCTTTTTCTAAAGTTTATATTAGGGCTCAAAGGTTTCCACCTTTGAGCTTTTAACAAGGAAAATCATTATCATGGTTCTACGTTTATTTATAAGGCTTTTATTATGCCTCAAAGCTTTCTACGTTTGAGCTTTGTAAAGAGAGGATCTATTTCATGAAAAATTTTTAAGTCGTTTCAAAAGGTTTTTATTGGGCCTCAAAAGTTTCCAGCTTTGAAGAGGGAAAATCCCTTTCTTGGATAATATCTACGTTTTTTTCTAAGGTTTATATTAGGGCTCAAAGGTTTCCACATTTGAGCTTTTAATAAGGAAAATCATTATCATGGCAAATTTCTACGTTTATTTATAAGGTTTCTATTACGCCTCAAAGCTTTCTACGTTTGAGCTTTGAAAAGAGAGGATCTATTTCATGAAACATTTTTAAGTCGTTTCAAAAGGTTTTTATTGTGCCTCAAAAGTTTCCAGCTTTGAGGAGGGAAAATCCCTTTCTTGAACAATTTCTACGTCTTTTTATAAGGCTTCACGGGGTCTCAAAGGTTTCCACGTTTGAACTTTTCACACGGAAAATAGTTTTCATGTACAATGTTCTACGACTATTTATAAGGTTTTTATTAGGCTTCAAAGGTTTCTACGTTTGAGCTATGAACAGTGACGATCTTTTTCATGGAGAATATTTACGTCTTTCCACAAGATTTTTATTGGACCTCAAAAGTTTCCACGTTTAAGCTTTGAACAGGAAAAATTCCTTTCTTGCAAAATGTATAGATCTTTCTATAATTTTTTTAGGATCTCAAAGGTTTCCAAGTTAGAACTTTATGCTGCGAATCTAAGCAAATCTGTAAATAAAACCGTAAAATCGTAACGTCGATGCTTAGCATACGACCGTTACCGTCTACTGGAAAGTTGTTACAGATGCTACGAGAACACGTTACGAGTCTTACGATAGTGATTGCAGCATTAATCAGTCCTTTTCTTGGAAAATATCTACGGTTTTTTATGCAGTTGCTATTGGTCCTCAAAGGTTTTTACGCATGAGGTTTGAACAGTGAGATCCCTTTCTTGGAAAATGTCCACGTTTTTTATCAAGTTTTTATTGGAGTTCAAATATTTCCACTTTGGAGTTTTAAACAGGGAAAATGTCTACGTATTTTATCTAAGGTGTCCACGTTTGAACTTCGAACAGGGAAAATTTCTTTCTTGGAAAATTTGTTGGGAAATTCAGCTTCCTCTCTGTTTACATTCTCTACTCTAGTACCCAACAAAGCTTTTTTCAGACGACGATAGTCCGCCATTTGTTATTCTCGAACATGTCCTGCTCTTGTGGAGCCCAAGTTTAATTTTGTATATTTCCATTATTAAATTAAAAAATTTGTATTGTTATTTTTAAAAAGAAATTTTGTAATGAAAAGGTGAGGTAAACTTTATTATACTTAAGGTATTTGCAGTGCTTACTAGACTCTTCCATTTTCAGTACACTAATGGAAAATACTTTTTCCTTAATATTTCTTTAGGGAGTTATTTTCCTACTTTTCTTTCCTGTTAAATTTCTAGTTTATAAATATATTATAAAAGCTCAAACTTTTGTTCGCCCTAAACACACTCGCACAAAGAAGCAAATAAAGATAAAATTTAACCGATAGCCCCTTCTCTTTCGATCAATTTCAAAAAAGCCCGCATCGATTTTGAAATTGTTTACCTAAGCAGATTATGTTGTGTTTGTGTTTTTCACCTAAACTTCATCTTTTATTCTTTTTTAAAGATCTCCTTTATAAGCTGAGATAAGAGCGTAAGGGTAAAAAACTTTTCTAGAGGGTCATCTTAAATTTATTTTGTCAACGTGTGTGTTATTTTTACTACAATTAAAAAGGGAGAGCAGAGCAGAGTATGTTGAATTATTGTTCGACGATGAGCTTTTTGTTTCAACATTTTTGAGCTTACAAAAGTTTCTTGATGAGACGTTTGCGTGTTGACTTAATCTCGTGGGGATTAATTGGTCGATTTTAAGAGTACGAAAGGCGTATTGGTTAAGTTTTAATGGTGGCTCATTATATGCGTGATTTTTTTTATTCAATTAAATTACTTTATTGCACTATCGAATGTTAAGAACTTAATTGCTACGTGTTTAAATATTAATTTATTAGTATAGTCCAGTCAACGAACGCTCAAAAAAAAGATGTTGAAGATGACATGGAAAGGGTACAATTTTTTTCTTCAGGAATGTGTTTTGAGTAGTTAGGAGGTAAAATGCTAAAAGTCTCCGGTCCTAGCTATAAGGCTAAGGGAGGGACGGGGTAGAAAGGTTCCGTTTTTAAGGTTTTTGCTTATAAGCAAATTATATTCGAGATATATCTCGAAAACGGCGGTAGGGAAAAAAGTAAACTTAGCAAAATGAAAGCTTATGAAATTTCCAACAAGATTAGTTCTATTAATTTTTTCTCTAACCCTTATAGTTTTAGAGATATCTGCTAGACAAGCAGATGTGACGCATTATATCGAGTCCTAACCTCAAAATAATACTCCTCTCTTCTCCACTGTAAATGAAAACGTAAAAAACATTTCATGTGAAAATTTGCAACCTCTTGTTCCATTTTGTATTTAAAATGCAAAAATAAACGACAAGTTGCATGATAAAAAAATATAATAAAGGGCATTTCCTTGCATTTATGTTATCTTAACCCTTATAAATTAAACTTTTAATAACTATAATCTACGCAATTCAGGTGCAAATTTCACGCGAGTTCGTAATCCAAAATAACCCAACAAATCCAATAAAATCCATTATAAAATAAATTTATTATAGATTAACCTCGATTTAGATAATGCAAGTAATTATTTTAAATAAACAATTTTCAATTAAAATAACATTAACGTTTATAGGGAATATTTAAATAAATAAATTACAAATCTCCATACGATTAATTTCTTTCTATACGTGCTGCGACTAACTTAAATTGGAGAAAAAATTTCAAATTCCATTTATGATTTATCTGTTCGCATGGTTTTGGAACATTTAACTCCCAAAATTGCTTCAAAATTGTTGTATTAAGTTAAATATAAGCTTTATAAAATTTTATCGTGCTCTTTCCGAGTCAAGAAGTTATTTTTAAAACACGAAAAGCAAGTAATGGTTGAAAGGCGAGCTTTTCTTCAAGTTTCAGAAAATTTCTTCATTCAAAGTCAAATTTAACAAATGTAGACGCCTTAGTAATCGTTAGCTGCAGTTAGAGATAAAATCTATAAAAACAACTTGGGAAACTGTCTAGACTAGATAGACGGCTTAACGTGTCCTTTGAAGTACAGTGAGATCTTCGATGGGCTGTCGCCTAATTAAAGTACTAATTCAGTAACATGTAAATAAAACATACGGCGTTTTATAGCAAGCTGTAATGGCTAGAACATAGTCAAAAATGAGACAAATGAGCAAAGCCGATTTTAAGAAAACTCGTTTTGAAATTTTGACCAAGTTCGGCCCCTTAAAAGAAGCCCATTTTGAAACAATTTTAAAAATCGATTAGGTTAGGACGAACGCCTTTTATTTTGACTATAAAAATCTGTTTTGAAATTTTCATAATAATAAATACCGGTTAAGTTATAAGGGAAAAACAAAGAAACGGAAGAATCTTTATATTCGCCGCCATTTTAAAATAAAAAATTTCAAGAAATATGGTTTTAATTAGTGCCAACACGTACTAACTTATAGCCAACTTAAAATAACCTAGGCGTAAATTTGCTTAAAATGCACTTAAAACAACCTTTTTACTTGTAATATCTTTGAGGTTATGTAAAAGAGAAAAATCCGATGATGAGGCACAAATTCCCATTTTCCACTTTGTCGTTTATTATTTTTTGAAAACATCGTAAATCGAATAAATTTGTCGTTAAAATTCATTACAGAAGCATCTGAATGCAACGAGCACTATAAATCTGCGTTATTGCAGACGCCGCAAGGTAAAAGTTCAAATGAAAAATGCCCAAACGTTGGTTCGCAAATCGAATTAAGCCAATTTGAGATACCGATGCAAACCAAACTCGATAGGGACTTATACGTTTTTCTTATATCCTCAACTAAACAAATTTTATTTCAACCTTAATCACTATTTATTTCCGACACTTTTACTAACTCTGAAACATTTTTCTTTGTTTTCTTCCTAACAACTTTCACTTTATATTATAATTTTTAGCTTCTTTTTTTTACTAAAGCTTTATAGTTTTTCTTTTGAACATTAAGATAAAGGACTTGCGATAAGGAATGTTTTTGGGTTTAGATTTCGGTTATTGGTAGCTTTTTCCCACAGTGTTTGTTGTTTATTATCGCGAATAAATTTTTTTCCATTTTTAACTAATCCACTAGAAAATAATTTCACGCGACACTTTTTTTTCTACTTTTAGTTAAATTAATAAAATGTTATCAATATTTTAAAATCTAAACACGCATTAACACCATTTATTCAGTTAAAAGTAAGCAAGCACGCAATTTACGTATATGAAAATTAAAACAAGTGAAATTCAACTTGTTGGCTGATAAGTGATAAGTTGTGGTAATTAGCTCGAAAAATATTGCGTAAGAAATGTAAATATTTGTTATCAACCCTTAAAGGGAAAATTTATGACAGTTACTAACTAGTATTACTGGAAATAAAAATTAAGACCTGGCACCAAAAGCTTTTGTTAAGCTTTAGGTATTCAGGTGATGGAAGACCCGATAAGAAACATCGAATGTCAGCTTAAAGACAAGTGAAGATGATAAGCAACGCTCGCAAGAAACAATCGAAAAAGCCCTTTTCTAAATTTCTAGATTGCAGATTTACCTGGCACCAAAGTTTTTGTTAAGCTTTAGGTATTCAGGTGATGGGAAACCCGATAAGAAATGTCGAACGCCAGTTCAAAAACAGGTGAAGATGATCACATGCAACACTCGCAAGAAACAATCGAGAAAATCTTTTCAAAGTTTCTAGGTTGCAAATTTACCTGGCACCAAAGCTTTTGTTAAGCTTTAGGTATTCAGGTGATGGGAAACCCGATAAGAAACGTCGAAAGCCAGTTCAAAAACAGGTGAAGATGATCACATGCAACACTAGCAAGAAACAATTGAGAAAATCTTTTCAAAGTTTCTAGGTTGCAAATTTACCTGGCACTAAAGCTTTTGTTAAGCTTTAGGTATTCAGGTGATGGGAAACCCGATAAGAAACGTCGAACGCCAGTTCAAAAACAGGTGAAGATGATCACATGCAACACTCGCAAGAAACAATCGAGAAAATCTTTTCAAAATTTCTAGGTTGCTAATTTACCTGGCATCAAAGCTTTTGCTGAGCTTTAGGTATTCAGGTGATGGGAGACCCGATAAGAAACGTCGAACGCCAGTTCAAAAACAGGTGAAGATGATCACATGCAACACTAGCAAGAAACAATTGAGAAAATCTTTTCAAAGTTTCTAGGTTGCAAATTTACCTGGCACTAAAGCTTTTGTTAAGCTTTAGGTATTCAGGTGATGGGAGACCCGATAAGAAACGTCGAACGCCAGTTCAAAAACAGGTGAAGATGATCACATGCAACACTCGCAAGAAACAATCGAGAAAATCTTTTCAAAGTTTCTAGGTGGCAGATTTACTTGGCACCAAAGCTTTTGTTAAGCTTTAGGTATTCAGGTGATGGGAAACCCGATAAGAAACGTCGAAAGCCAGTTCAAAAACAGGTGAAGATGATCACATGCAACACTCGCAAGAAACAATCGAGAAAATCTTTTCAAAGTTTCTAGGTTGCAAATTTACCTGGCACCAAAGCTTTTGTTAAGCTTTAGGTATTCAGGTGATGGGAGACCCGATAAGAAACGTCGAATGCCAGTTCAAAAACAGGTGAAGATGATCACATGCAACACTAGCAAGAAACAATCGAGAAAATCTTTTAAAATTTCTACGTTGCTAATTTACCCGTCACCTCTATTACGGAAAAATGGCTGTGACAGGTCATATTTTCGTTGCAGCATATTGGCTCCGCCCAGGCCGTCCCGTTCAAAAATACAAGGCTACTATTAATTTGAGTAGTGCCGGAAGTAAAGTATGAAGTATTGGGTATCATCAGATAGCTTTATTTTAAGATAGCTACGAGTAACTTTGCGACATTTCAAAATATTGATTTAAATTAAGAAAGTTGTTACCATTTCCGGTTAAACCGGAAGTCCAACTATAAAATGTTTGGTATCATATATGACAACTATTTATACGAGCTATCAAAATATTTAAAAATACACTGGGTGCTTCGAAAAATTTCTGTTTTTTTTGTAATTTCCGGTTTAACCGGAAGCGCTTTGTTAACCAAAAATAGTGTCAAATAATAGACATTCGTGGTATTAATACATTTGCCAATTTTCAAGCTTCAATTTTGAAGTACAGATTTTGGAAATGTTGACATTCAAAAAATCATAACTCCGGTCCTGTAAATTTCAAAAGAATAAAACGATTGGCATTCGATAGAGAACGACGATCTCTATAAAATATTCAAAAATGAAGAAAAACGGCACACACAAATATTGAGAAAATCCAACTCAATATTTTGATCTATTTTGGGCCATCAAAAGTAGGCAATTTTGAAACAATTTTAAAAAGCGATTAGGTTGGGACGAAAGCCTTATATTTTGGCTATACGATGGAGATTTTAAATTTTTATAATAATAATTAGCGGAAAAGTTATGAGAAGAACTACAAAATAGAACAATCGTTTTATTAGGCGCCATTTTGAATTTTAAAAACAGCCTTCTAAGAAAAGTTTTTTTTGCAGTTTTTGAATCACGAGGACTTAAAACTTCGATAAATTAAATTAAATTATACTCTTTTCTTGTTCCTACTACTTATTAAAGTACAGTACAGACCATTTAATACGAACCCATGTAAATTTTCAGTAATTTGAACATGGCGTAAATTAGGGTAATCAGAATAAATACTCTTTAATCCGAACAGTGGTATAAGATTTCTCAATAAACGGGTATGATTCTTAGAAAACATATATGAAACGTGTGAGATGTTATAACGTATGATAAGCATTTCCCCCCAAAATCAAACCAAAATCGATGGTTATTTTCTAACTATGTAAAGATGTGATGTCTGAAGTACCGTAATAACTAGTTAAAACTAGTAAAATTTCTAAATTGATATTATTTACAATTCAGTAATCCGAACGTCCTTTTACATTTAGCAGTTCGCATTAAAGGAGTTATACTGTAGATGAAATGTAGGAAAAAGTAAAATTTGAATAACAAAGTGAACCCTAATAAAAAATAATAAATTGTTTTATTTTTCTCCTTTAAAAAGGTAATGATTTAAATTTACAAAAAAGCAAAAAAGAGGGGAATCCTTTTTAACAAGTTACAAACAATCGCACCCTCAACTTATTTTACATAATTCGTGCAAATCTTAGTATCTTCTCGTTGCACGGTTTTGTTGTAATAGAGATTTGAATAATAAATGACTGTGATTTATTAATGGACAAGTTTGTTGGGGATATTAGGTTTTCTGAAAACAGTGCGAAAATGGAACACATTATGCAATCAATATCTTAGTTAGCTTTGGTCAGGACTCCAACTGTTGATTTATGTGACGTTTCGGTTAATTTGGATTGTCATAAAACCTGTAAACTGTTATAAATTATGCCAAAAGAGATATAAACTGATTTATTCCACCCTCGTACGAAAATTTTACTATCAATTTCACAATAAGCGTATTCTCTAAACAGGATGCTCAATTCACTTCCAAAAAGGGGTATTTTAAAGAAAAAAATATGAGGATACGATATAATAAGGTGTCTTTTATGCTTATATCCTTCAATATAAACCGCACAACACAACATATTTTACATAGTTATTCTGTACATCAACTCCTTGCCCTGAATACTTTCTATACAATACACCTAAATGGGGAAGCCATACAATTTTATTGTCCTTTCCCTTTTTCTTCCTTCTAAGATAAAACAACTATAAAACCAACAAGTTTTGAAAGGAAAAGTGCATTTTAATATAAAAAAAGAAAAAATAGCGATCTTAAGCTTTACAAAAGAATCGACAGCGAGGCCAACACAGTGTGGTTTTTACTATTTCGCATACGAAAATTTAAAAAAAAATAAAAATTGTTGTAGGAATACCCTGTATATTTTTTAATATTTTGAAACCTTGTAAAACTAACTTTAGTTTTGTTAAGGCCACATCTGACATCTGAGTTTTATTTTACAAACCGCGGAAAACTTTTATAAATAAAATGTATTAAAATGAAAACAAAGCAGAAAAGGATCAGAAAACGATCGACTGAAAATAGTCCTTTGGGATAGTTAACAGATTTAAAGCGATACAAAGGGATAAAACGCAACAATCTTCTACCTGTCTCTCACATACAATCTGACGAGATGAAACAAATCGCATTTTTTCAATCGCATTAAACTTTTGTAACTTTTAATTTTCATTGTGAGACGATATATTTAATGGAATTAATTGTTAAGATTAGCTCATGTCAAGAGAAAAATCTCGTAAAAGAAAATGTTTTCAGTATCGACAGTTGAAGAGCAGTATTTGACCACCCACCAGTGACGTTCTTATAAAAGGGACAGAGAGGGTCTGAATAGCCTCTATTGACTCATAAGAAGAGTAGCTGTGATGCCATCACTGTTTGTGAGTAACGACACCATGGTTACTCGATGTCCCTTTGGGAACCCCATTCGCTACTATCTCGCTTTTCTTAACCAGTCGGAGGAACTGGAGCCGCCCGACTATTATAACTGGGACTATGGGAAGCAGCAATCCGCTAAAAAATCCTTAACCACTTCCACTAGTGTTTTTGCTCTGCTTTCAGAAGACCTATGTTAGGCTTTAGCCGGAGCTCACTCTAACTGAAATTGTTGAATACGCCACTGGTATCTACGTGAGCAATCAGTACATTTCTATTATTTAAAATGGACATTCAAAATAGGATGGAGAGAAGACATTATTATTAATTCACCTCCATGTCACCAGAGTGACAGCTAGTCTATCTTGTAGGATAGGGCCTTCTTTGATATTCAACACTTGAACAAAAAAACGTTCAGTTGCTAAATCTTGAAAACGAATGAGCTATCAAAACAAGCTCAATTGTTTCGTAGATTTATTTTCACATCTCACATTTAACCTCTCTGCTGTTGCAGTCATATGCAAATATCAAATTTAGACGTATTCGAGTTGAAATTGTTTGTAAAGTTATTGCTTTTAAAGACAGGCGCAAGATTAAACTGACAGGTAAAGCGAGCTTACCTTATTAACTATTTGGAGAGAGCTGAGAATTGAAAATCATTACCTGCAACAAAAAAACATAATTAGTAAAGTAAAATTATACAAAATAATATTATAAAATAATTTCTCAACAATCAAATGATTTTTATGTTAGGTTCACTCTTGACTTGATTAGGAAGGCGTAAATTTAAAAGAGACTGATTTGGCTACCTGTACCAAAAAAAGAAAACTTAAGATCTTCTCAAATATCGCGGAATGAAATAATTATTTTTCAACAACATCGAAGGAGTGATGGGCTTTTTAAAATACATAAAAGTAAAAAGAATACGACTAACATGATATGACCACTTGCATCAAAAGAGAGAATCGGCTGCCGAAGGCAGCATGGAATTGGCTACCCCCAGAAAAAAAAATTTAAGAAAATCGTAAGAAAATTTTAAATATCGTGGATCAACAACATCGAAGGAGCGATGAGCTTGAAAAAACATAAAAGTAGAAATATGATAAATCATATGATATATGGAAACTTGCGGCGAAAGGGAGGGTGGAAAGGTACGTTGCCGAAGGCAGCATGGATTTGGTTACCCCCAGCAAAAAATAAAATTTATGAAAATCTTCCTAAATATCGTGGCTATAGAGAATTCCTAACAGCAACATCGAAGGAGTGATGGGATGGAAGCAAACGTAGAAGTAGAAAAAACATGACTCATATGATATGACCATTTCGAGGACCATTTGCAGCGAAAGAGAGAGTCGGCTGCCGAAGGCAGCACTGATTTGGTTACCTCCAGAAATTTTTTTTAAGAAAGTCGTCCTAAATATCGTGGATCAACAACATTGAAAGAGCGATGAGCATGAAAAATGACAACTTATATGATATCAAAAGCAGCATGGAATTGGCTACCCAGAAAAACAAAACAGGGAAAACCCAAAACAACATAGGGAATAACATAAGGCAGGCAACAAATACGAGGAACCTTGAAGATCAATATTGTCGGGACTGGAAATCGGAGAAAGAATGCCAATAGGCTTTTTATAACCACTACATGAGCTCCTGGGCACTTGAAGGCGCAATTTTGCCCGATATTTGCCAAGTTCGTATTTCATGTGGTTTCCATGATCCCCATGAATAAAACCGAAACTGAATCACCCTTTAAAGCCGTATTAAAAAAATCCAAATTATTGTATAACAAACTACCCGAATAGAATTGTTTTTTTGCAAACATATTTTAAAGTTAAAAGCTGATTGCGCTTCCGTACACTTTTTAAAAATTTAAATATAAAGCGCAAAAACAAAAAAAAATTTAAAATTAAAATTGTCATTTCGTTTCATAAAACTACTTTATTACAAAAAATTTTTAATTGAAAAAGTTTTTTGCTTATTTTTGGGTACTGCTCTAAACTATACTATTTTGTAAAAATTGTAAAAAAAAGAAGCGTCAGACGAAGGTAATTTGATTATAATTAAGTATTAAAGTTTATTATTCTAAAAGTAAGTATACGCTTGGGGTAATAAACGAAAATCTGTTAAATTTTACAATTTAACTGTTAATATCTTTTTAGACTTGTTACCACTTTCTTCTTCTTCCTTTTTATATTTTTTAAATGAGCTGAAATAAAATTATGGCGTGCTGTAAGTACGTGTACTAAGTTTGAAACACAGCAACAAGCTTTAATAATTCAACTGACTGTGACATCAATTTCAGAGAGTTGAATTTACCACCAACTTTAACAATATATTACACTTTTCTATCAAAAGTATATCATCCCGTATATTACTAGAACTAAATTATATCCTTTAGTATAATGTTTTTCACCTGCTACTTTTATAAACTTTTGATATTTAACATTTCCACTATCGTTTTGATTTATTATCTTCAGCAATCAATTAAACGAATCACACAATTCCTCCTGGAGAAATTATGAACAGACAATTTCGAGCTCTTCTTTAGTTTAATATCCTTTTAGGCCATGTCTAGACTAGGAAAAAGACTATCTCGCATCAAACAGTCTCCTGGGAGGAGACTGTAGGCCAGTGTTTCCCAACTTGAGGCACATACCCCACAGCGGGACAATTCAAAACTGGACACGTCCAGAGTTTCTTCAGTGAACAATTCAATTAATGATTGGCCATTAACACAAAAAGGGTTGGAAAACACTGCCGTAGCCAGACTACACCTGAATGGGCTCATAAGCCTCAGAGCCCTCCCCCCTCGTACACGAGACCTATGCTAGTAGATGTAATCATCAAGATATAAACTGTAGCACTTACTACGACTTTGCGTCAAGAGATCCGAGATCATGACAGTCTTCGTTTCTGAGGAGGTTGTAAATCATTGAGGAGCAATCATAGAAAAAAAAGATAGGGTAAGAAAGAATAGAAGGGTAGTTTTTAGCGATGTACAAACGCCTCATATAGAGGAGGCTTCTAAGCCTTAAACTAATTTACAATTTTAATTTTAAAGTATATTTGAAAGAAGAAAAATATTATTTATGTTATCCTGCCCTTACAGGAAAGTCAAATAAAAGAGTTTCGAAAAAGTTTTTAAAGAAAGTTTCGTATATTTATATAATTTTTATTGCTTTAATTTAAAAGTTGATAATTTATATTTTAATTTCTTCTACTTTTAACTTAATTTTTACTTTTATAAATTATTTATAATGTTTTTAATTAAGAGAAGTTGAAATTACAAGTTGGTTGAAAATCGTAGAGATATTAATAAAATAATAAAATTAATTAACTTGGTACGTATACAGTTTGGCCAAACGAAGTAGGGGAAGTATAAACACGCCCACCCAATTCAAACGAGTGCATCGATGTACCCCCACTATAATAAACGTCATCAACGTGAACTGGTCATTTGACCAAACTGTATAATTATTTCATATCGTCGGCCGCAAGGCGACTGACTCGAAAGTTTGAATAATAAATTTAGGTGTCCTCTTGAATTTTAGCCACCCCGTGTAATACAAAGGGATATTTTAAACAATTTACAAAAATTAATAAATATTTGTGTTAGGCAAAAAATTATTATAATTATTATACAAAAAAAATTATATTTATCTTCGTTATAGTTTAATCCATGCTCAAATTTACATGCATATAATAAATCTTAAATTAGGGGCGACAAAAACTGCCGTTTTCTCATTATTAACACATTAGTTTGGGCCACCACCTCGACCAAGTTTTTTAACACAAAATTTAAATTTATGTACCAAGTTCGGCGATTTAACTTTATAACTAAATTTATTGTAATAAAGTTTTTACAACCAAAAATTATAATTGAAAGACGTATTACAAATTTTAAACTCAAGGCTTTTATACCGTAACCTTTGAAATACGTTAGGGTATCTAATCTAACTAGCTAAAAGAGCATTTATTAACTGTAGTTTAAAAATCGTTTACTTTAGAAAAAAATTCTAAGGAAAGTTTTCAGGAGGCCGAAAGAGCTATCAAACGATATCAAACTCGACATTTTATCACATTGACGCTAGGCGTCGCGACGTTCAACTTTTTATTTTCAATATGAATCTATCGTTTTTTTTGCAGACAATTAAGTATTTGAGTTTAGACAAGCCAACTGAGTAATTTTCTGCAAAAAAAAACATTTAAAAACATTAAAGTTGAACGTCGCGACGCAGAGCGTCGATGTGATAAAATGTCGAGTTTAGTATCGTTTGATAGATCTTTTGACCTTTTAATAATTTTCCCCAGAATTTTTATTCTAAAGTAAACTATTTTCAAACTAACGTCGAAAAACTAAATTGCCAATTTCCAGTTTTTATGGCGTTATCTCAGTAACCATTTCGAATTTTGAAATTTTCTAAACGGATTCTTAAAGCTCATCAAAATATGCAAGTTTTTGCTAATTTAACCAATCTCGTAACGCTTGGCGTTTCCGACTTAAAAAAATCACTGTCTCTCTCTATCTCTCTCACTGTATCTCTGTCTATTTTAACCATTTTCTTTAAATATAATTTGGAACTCCCTGTATATTTCAACAAGGTAAGTTTTAATAAAGCTATAGGTAAACCACACGTTTAACACTTTAGCTAGATCCCCTAGATCTGTAAACCACTAAAATTAGCACAACTAAAACCGTAACGTCGTAATTACATTTTTTCGAAATTACATCTTAATTTAAATGCGTTTTTTATATGTCTTTTGCTTTTGTTAACTGTTTTTATTACCATTACTAAAACCCTAACAAGAAGAAAACGAGATCTATAAAATGAAAAAAGCACCACCGCCACCGCCACATTTTATTAGTACTCAACTTTTAACGCAAATGATCTTACTTTGACAAATACTCAATAATTAATTTTTTTTCTCCTCCTTTTTTAATATTAAAAAAGTCGCTACTAATTTGAAATCAATCAAATAATGTTTGAGGTTTTTCTGAACGATTAATAAACGTTCGTTTATCGAGTTACATGTTTCAAATTTTGCTCTGTGGTTTTAACAAACAGAAAAAATATTTAGAATAACCACACAAAACATATCAAGTTTAGAAATGCAAAACTAGGATAATTAACTGACAAACTGTTAATTATACACTCGTGTAACAATTTAGTTTTAGTAAATTATAGAAACTTCAAACAATTAAATTGCGTACTGTAGTAGGAAAAGTGGTTAAAATTATTTGGTTGTACGAACAAGTTTTAATTATTATTGTCCAAAACTAATTTTATTATTATTATTCTATAAAATACGTTATTTAACTGTGTGACAGGTAAAATAATGATGTTACATGAATTTTCACCACATACGCAAATTAAATTCAATACAGAAATGTAATCAAGAGGAAAGGTTTTGAAATAAATGGATTGGAAAGAACCGATCATTTTAAGAAAATATATCCTAAGTAGTTTGCAACACTTATTACATCTCTAAAACTAAAATGAAGGCAAATGCACCACCCAAACACCCAATTGATTAATTATGGTACTATCAGGATATATGAACGATTTCGTGGTAAAGAAAATGCGGCTGCCAAAGAAAATCTCTTAACTATAATTTCTAACTTAACGTTGCTTTTCGTGATTTCTCCTAAACTTTTCACGAGAGGCCTCTTGGATTAAACAAATTATAATCGTAATTCGACAAAGTTTTCTGCACAACGATGGCATACTTAAGATGGTTATTCTAACCCACTGAGCCATCTTCAAGCCCCCCCTAGCTGCTTATACTTCTAGTCACCGTAATAGTGATACAATAAACTCCATAATTCTGAGAGGAAGATAGAGCTTATTCTGACCATAGCCAGCTATAATTCACTAGTTCAACAAGGGCGTCTGGGGTTGTCTCCTCCAGAAGTATCCCTAATATTGCTCGTAGACTAGATTCCCACGTTGTATATTTAAAAACAAATATAAAAAGATAAAATATAATGCCGTAATAATGGTGAAAGCAAGTGAGCATAGATCTGGCTAGTAAAAAAAATAGAGTAGAGATGTAGTTCTGCGAGGCCTACGATCACGCGTTATTTAAAATTTGGTTCAACAATGGACTCAACAGACAATAAGAAAATTTGTGAAGGCAAGTGCAGGTAGATAGGAGAAGAGACGCAAGGCCTTTGGCCTTGCTGGGAGTCAAGTAGAATAGTTGAGTGACGGAATGCGGCATTTTAAATATGGAACAACAATGGCCTCGTCTAAATCTGCAACCGTCAATAAGGAAACGTCTGGCAGTAATTGTTAGTAAGTATTGTAGAGTAGGGGTAAGGGCTTTGATCTTGTTAGTTAGTAAAGTACAGTAGCGTGTATGGGGGGGGGTAAGAACTTTGGTCTTGCTAGAGAACATACGAACAACGATAGCCTCAACCGCCAATAAGAAAATGTGTAGAAGCAACTGCTATTAGATAGGGTAGAATGGGAGCAAGGCCTTCGGCCTTGCTAGTTAGTCAAGCAGAATGGAGATCCAGTAGTGCGAGCTCTATGGCCACGCGTTATTTTTAATTTGGTACAACGACGGCTTTAACTGCCAATAATAAAACGTGTAAAGGCAACTACTGCTAGTTAAGGTACAATAGGAGCAAGACCTTTGGCCTTGCTAATTCTAGAGATCTAAGAATAGAGAAGAAGAGTAGAGGCAAGGCCTTTGGCCTTGCAAGTGAGTGAAGAGTGTATTAGAACAGAATAGGGTAGAGATTTAGTTGTACAAGACCTAAGCGTCCGACAGCAACTGCTAGGAGGTATTGTAAAGTCGAGGCAAGGCCTTCGGCCTTGCTAGTCAGTAAAGAGTAGAATAGAATAGATATTTGATTGTGCGAGGCCTATGACCACGCGTAATATTTAATTTGGGACAACAATGGCTTGCCATATTGCAACTGCCAATAATAAATCGTGTAAAGCCAACTACTGCTAGTTAAGGTACAATAGGAGCAAGGCCTTTGGCCTTGCTGATTAGTCGAGCAGAATAGAGATCTAGTAGTGCGAGGCCTCTTTTAAATTTGAAACAACGATGGCCTCGTCTCAATCTCCAACCGTGTTGCAACTACATTGGTATTGCAAGGCAAGGTATTGTAGAGTAGAGGCAAGGCCTTTGGCCTTGCATGTGAGTGAAGAGTGTATATTAGAACAGAATAGGGTAGAGATTTAGTTGTACAAGACCTAAGCGTCCGACAGCAACTGCTAGTAGGTATTGTAAAGTCGAGGCAAGGCCTTCGGCCTTGCTAGTGAGTAAAGAGTAGAAGAGAATAGATATTTGGTTGTGCGGAGGCCTATGGCCACGCGTAATTTTTAATTTGGGACCACGACGGCTTTAACTTTGGCCTTGCTAATTCTAAAGATCTAAGAATAGAGAAGAAGAGTAGAGGCAGGGCCTTTGGCCTTGCATGTGAGTGAAGAGTGTATATTAGAACAGAATAGGGTAGAGATTTAGTTGTACAAGACCTAAGCGTCCGACAGCAACTGCTAGTAGGTATTGTAAAGTCGAGGCAAGGCCTTCGGCCTTGCTAGTCAGTAAAGAGTAGAATAGAATAGATATTTGATTGTGCGAGGCCTATGACCACGCGTAATATTTAATTTGGGACAACAATGGCTTGCCATATTGCAACTGCCAATAATAAATCGTGTAAAGCCAACTACTGCTAGTTAAGGTACAATAGGAGCAAGGCCTTTGGCCTTGCTGATTAGTCGAGCAGAATAGAGATCTAGTAGTGCGAGGCCTCTTTTAAATTTGAAACAACGATGGCCTCGTCTCAATCTCCAACCGTGTTGCAACTACATTGGTATTGCAAGGCAAGGTATTGTAGAGTAGAGGCAAGGCCTTTGGCCTTGCATGTGAGTGAAGAGTGTATATTAGAACAGAATAGGGTAGAGATTTAGTTGTACAAGACCTAAGCGTCCGACAGCAACTGCTAGTAGGTATTGTAAAGTCGAGGCAAGGCCTTCGGCCTTGCTAGTGAGTAAAGAGTAGAAGAGAATAGATATTTGGTTGTGCGGAGGCCTATGGCCACGCGTAATTTTTAATTTGGGACCACGACGGCTTTAACTTTGGCCTTGCTAATTCTAAAGATCTAAGAATAGAGAAGAAGAGTAGAGGCAGGGCCTTTGGCCTTGCATGTGAGTGAAGAGTGTATATTAGAACAGAATAGGGTAGAGATTTAGTTGTACAAGACCTAAGCGTCCGACAGCAACTGCTAGTAGGTATTGTAAAGTCGAGGCAAGGCCTTCGGCCTTGCTAGTGAGTAAAGAGTTGAAGAGAATAGATATTTGGTTGTGCGGAGGCCTATGGCCACGCGTAATTTTTAATTTGGGACCACGACGGCTTTAACTTTGGCCTTGCTAATTCTAAAGATCTAAGAATAGAGAAGAAGAGTAGAGGCAGGGCCTTTGGCCTTGCATGTGAGTGAAGAGTGTATATTAGAACAGAATAGGGTAGAGATTTAGTTGTACAAGACCTAAGCGTCCGACAGCAACTGCTAGTAGGTATTGTAAAGTCGAGGCAAGGCCTTCGGCCTTGCTAGTGAGTAAAGAGTAGAAGAGAATAGATATTTGGTTGTGCGGAGGCCTATGGCCACGCGTAATTTTTAATTTGGGACCACGACGGCTTTAACTTTGGCCTTGCTAATTCTAAAGATCTAAGAATAGAGAAGAAGAGTAGAGGCAGGGCCTTTGGCCTTGCAAGTGAGTGAAGAGTGTATATTAGAACAGAATAGGGTAGAGATTTAGTTGTACAAGACCTAAGCGTCCGACAGCAACTGCTAGTAGGTATTGTAAAGTCGAGGCAAGGCCTTCGGCCTTGCTAGTGAGTAAAGAGTAGAAGAGAATAGATATTTGGTTGTGCGGAGGCCTATGGCCACGCGTAATTTTTAATTTGGGACCACGACGGCTTTAACTGCCAATAATAAAACGTGTAAAGGCAACTACTGCTAGTTAAAGTACAATAGGAGCAAGGCTTTCGGCCTTGCTAATTAGTCGAGTAGAATAGAGATCTAGTAGTGGGAGGCATCTTTTAAATTTGAAACAACGATGGCCTCGTCTCAATTAGGAAGCGTCCGACAGCAACTGCTAGTAGGTATTGTAAAGTCGAGGCAAGGCCTTCGGCCTTGCTAGTGATTATAGAGTAGAATAGAATAGATATTTGGTTGTGCGAGGCCTATGTCACGCGTTATTTTTAATTTGGGACAACGATGGCTTTAACTGCCAACAATAAAACGTGTAAAGGCAACTGCTGGTAGGTAGGGTATAATAACCGGCCTTGCTAGTTAGTCAAGTAGAATAGAGATCTAGTAATGCGAGGCCTTTTTTAAATTTGAAACAACGATGGCCTCGTCTTAATCTCCAACTGTCAATTAAGAAGCGTCCGACAGCAACTGCTAGAAGGTATTGTAGAGTCGAGGCAAGGCCTTTGGCCTTGCTAGTGAGTAAAGGGGTAGAATAGAATAGAGATTTGGTTATGCGAGGCGAGGCCTACAGCTACGTGTTATTTTTTTAATTGAAACAACCACCTCATCCGCCAATAATAAAACTGCTGGTAGACAGGGTAGTATAGGGACAAGTCCTCTGGCCTTGCTAGCTAGTCAAGTAGAATAGAAATGTAGCAGTGGGAGACCTATTATAGCCTTGGACACGCGTTTATTAAATTTAAATTTGAGAATTTGAGTCAGTTAGGAAGCGTCTGACAGCAACTCTAGTGGGTATTATAGAGTAGATGCAAGGTCTTTGGCCTTGCTAGTGAGTACAGGGGAGTGGAAATATAGTTGAGCGAGACCTACTGTCACACGTTATTTTAAATTTGTAACAACTATGACCTCAACCACCTTAAAAATGTGTGACAGCAACTGCTGGTAGATCGGGAAATAATTAAGAAGAAAGCCAAATGAAATAGTAAGTCCCTCTCCGCTTCTAAAAGGGATCCCTAATTTTGCTCATCAATAGAACACAAATTTGAATAAGATTTAGTTAAACAAAACTCATCCCTTTAATATATTTACCAACCCTTATTTACTAAAATTTAACTTAATCTTTATAATACAAGAAATTATACAATTTAGAATAGAGCGAGTAATAGATTTGCACCATGACGATGATGACGACAAACTTTTCATCTAATTTTATGTGTGGGTGCGTGTGTGTGAATTTCTACATCAATTTATGATGAAGAGGTTAAAATCTCTTTTGAGTATCTGTAATGATTACGAGTTCAACGTTGTGGAAACGACAACATCCATTGAACCGCAGAGTGTAACAACCGTAAATTTAAAGCAATTTCTCACATATATTACCTATTTAGGGATGCTAACCCTTTTCTTAATATAAAACAAAGGAAAACTATTCAAACTGAACCCTTCAATGCTTGTGTGTGAGTGTTAAGAAATATAATTTCCTTTTAAAATTTCCCCCAACTTGAATTTACGTAGGTTTATGTAAGATTAATTTGAATTTAAACCCTTAAAAAGTTTATTTTGTTGAAAAATACACATAAAAGAGGATATAGGGTGTTTAATAAAGTATCTAAAACCCTTTTGAAAAACGATGACTAGTTGAAGTTAGTTTTGATATTAATTTCGAGTTTTTCAAACGTAATCAATCAAAAGTAACGCAAAATTTGCGTTTCAACCCCCAAAATTAAATTCGAGATAGCTGTGCTAACCACTAATTCCTGCTAATCGTACTTGCTTCCCCTATTAATCTCAAGTATGTAGGATTAAAACTCTTCTTGCATATAATCAGTCAAGATAAAGCACTCATTTTAAGTTTAATATTAACAAAATTATGAGGTAAAATAACAAAAATAAGCGATTGTTTGTAAATAAGGGGTTGCATATTACGCTATTAATTATTTTATTATTTTTAAAAATAAATTGTGCTCATTCATAAAAAACGATGCATCGTAATTCATAATAATATTTTTCTCTAACGAACTCTTTGCTTTTTCATCCTATTCATAAAAGCCCCAGTTTTAATGAGCCATTCAGTATAACTAAAGATGCATCGTTAGTGGTAGGATTCATATATTTGTAATAAAAAAACAATTTTCCAAAAGAAATAATTCATACGAGGGTTATTTTTTAAATTGAACGACACAAAAGTCATTTTACTTCTCCACGTAGTCGTCTTCATGGTTGAAGCTGTTGAACGATGGGTGATGTATAAATAGATGAGGTAGAAGGGGTGGAAAACGTCCAAAAACTGAAGATTTGCTGAATCTAAGAAAGACGCAGTTACAGGGCTTTTTAATGGACACGTTTTGAAACCCAAAAGAGTTCTTGTCGAAAAGTTGGCCCCCAGTAAGTACCATCTTCTGCTCCTTCGGATGGCAGCGATGTACGACAAATTTTGAGAGCAGTCAAGAGCTGACAGGTTGGACAATAGTAATCTAAGTGGAAGGCCACTACGTGGAGACATAATAAAGGAAGGTAACCGTTGTTTTCATTTGTTTTTCTTCCACAGCTCATCAGATCTGAATTAAAAAATAGCCGTCGTATTACGCATTACTTAGAGCTAATTCTTGAATTTCATGTAAAATTAGGTTAATTTCCTATCATCACACCTTTGAGATTATTATTCATTTAAGGGTAGGTAACCGTATTAATTTCTACTATGTTGATTTAGTTATTCGTGCATTATAATTTACGTAACCTAAAACTCGTAATGTTTACAACTGTGTTATTAGCCAAATTAATTCTCTTCTCATACAAACATTATACATGTGGTGCATTTAGCTTGTAATTCAATATTAATTTACTACTATGTAAAGGTAATAAATACATAAAATAGTAATTATTTACATTGCAAATCCACAAAATGAGGTTTTAGAGCACGAATGAAATGTTGGAAGAAGAGGAGACCAAAAGAGTCGATTTTGGGATTTCGAAACGAGTGCTACGCGTTTCCCGAACTGTTGTAGGATGTTAATCTAAAAACGAAAGCGCAACATGCGATTTAAAGACCACATTTTCACACAGGTATGAGGTAATCGTTTGGGTAATCACTGGATTGACAGTAAGCTGGTCCTCGAGAACCCCTAAAGGACCGGAAGATTAGGGTATAGGCATCCTACTGATGGATTATTCAAAAGTAGATTCAAATTATTAGAAACGTTACGAAAAGAACCACTTTAGTAAGCAGTTACATACAGGGTGTGCCATTTAAATACATTTATATAAATACAAAAATACATTTTGCGTTGCATCGCAGACTCATCAACCCATGCCTCATTTTAATCCTCATCTAAAAGGGAATCCAAATATGGAACAACCAACCGACTACGCACTTAACAAATATTTGATCTTTATCTTATACCTGGAACACCCTGTTAGCTGTAGGTACACCTTAAATGTGTATTTAGTCCAGTCAACAAACGTTCAAGGAAGGGGTGTAGAGGACATGCTGGAAGAGAGTGGAATAAGCTTTCATTTAGCTAAAAGTATTTTTCCCTATAGAACCCACCGTTTTGAGATATAAGCGAAAATCCAAAAAACGCGACTTTTCGACCTTCTTCCCTCCCTTAGCCCTAAAGCAATTTAGTTAGAACCGGGGACTTTTACTATTTTAACCTCCTAACTACTCCAAACACGTACCTCAAGGAAAAAATTGCATCCTCTTCCACGTTCCCGACAACCCCTTCTTGGACTAGACTAATTTGCGGAAAAAATTTTAATAAATAAAAATTTTTTTCATGAAATTATGAAAACAAAAGAGCAACGATCAAAAAACGATTTTGAACGTATAAAAATCGGAACTAAAACAGGTGTTGAATTAATTAACTATGGCTTGATATACTTGACGTAACAACCCTGCAACGCGCTATCAAGTATTTATCCTGTTCAACATTGCATGACTTCCCTAATTTAAAACGAGCGTGCCTTTTTTTAACATGACCAGGACACTAACTTCCTTTCAAATTATAATAATTTTTAATAATTTATTATTTACGTCATATTTACACTCGGAGCTGTCGAAATTTGCTTTCGGAAACATCTTTAGTGCTAATGAATTTTTTTGGAGGGTTAAAATTTTGTTTATTTAATTAAATGAAATAGGGGTAAGCAGATTTTCGAATTATGCTTAGAGAAATAATATTTATAAAATATTTGTTTGTTAAAGTTGTGTGTTTTTAGCAGTGGGAAATTCGACGTATGTTGTTTTTCTTTAAAAAAATTATACCTCCACCTATAATTACGTAAGGGTGCATTTTTAATTTTTTTTTAAATTCATTAGTATCTAGAATTAATTTATTTTCTTTTTTCAGAAAATCGTGGAAACAATTTTCTCCATTTACATACTTGCTTTTTTCTTAAGATCCCTCATTAGATAGGCTTTTCCATGTTCCTTACGCTAGAACTGGTCTTTCTTTATTATTACATCCCTTATTAAGCCCCATTCAACCACCTGTTGTCTGACATTCTACTCACAAGTCTATCCTCAAGTTTGTTGTAAGAAACATAACATGAATGTGTTTGGATTAGTTAGGAGGTAAAAATGCAAAAAAGTACCCGGTTCTAGCTAAATGACTAAGGACCAGTATTACAAACGTAGGTTAAAACTCAATCTGAGGTTGAAAGTCAACCAAGGTTAGACTGTCGTTTTAGTTTGACATAATTGGACAAAATAGTGAAATTTACGTTTATTTATAATTTTAACCTGTGGTTGAATCAACCTTCGGTTGACTAGACTTTGTAATACTGGCCCTAATAGAAGAAGGGGATGGAAAGGTCTCGTTTTTTTGGGATTTTCACTTATATCTCGAAAACGGTAGCTCCGAGGGAAAAAATTAGTTTTAGCAAAATGAAAGCTTATTAAATTTCCTACAAGATTGTTTCTATATTCATTTTTCTGTATTTTTATAGTTTTTGAGATATCCGCCCGCAAAAATCGCTACTAGCAGAAACATAGAACCACCAGCACATTTTCTGTAAAGGGAAAAAATTTGATATCCAAGTCGACTCGAATGGAGTTCATTAAAAATAAATAATTTTCGAACTTTTGTACGTATTCCATAGCTGAAATCAAACATTGAATCTCTTTAAGTTATGAAAGCAAATTTTTTTTTAAAGAAACAAAACCCAGATATAAATCCTTTAGTACCAACAATAAGTCACCCAAACCCTCTGAGGTTATGCTTATGATCCTACTAACTTATTTTCTTCAATTGCCTCAAATATATTCACCAAAATAGCAAAAAATGTAAATGGGGATAGGAAAAAAATATTTTTGAACAAAACAAACATTAAAATTGAATTTTATGTAAATTCGTCGATTTAAAAAGAATTGGGAAGTCTTTTGCAGGTAAATATCAGAGATACTAAAGAAAGCCCTTAATCATTGACTTAATCAAAAACGATTGGGGAAGCGTTCTGGATAGCATTAGCCCTAAAGCTTCTAACGCAACATGTGTAGGTGGATAAGCTTAAGAATTTATTTTTAAACCAAAAATCTAAAAAATACAAAGAAACGATTTAATTCAAAAAAAGTTGCGCAAATTCGGTTTTCACCTTCACGTTCCAAACGCTTACATTTTCCATCTTTTTCATCCCTGTTCCAAGTCGAGCCAAATAGACGACTCTCACACGTCAACTTTGCTAAAATTGAAACGCAAACTTTGTGAGACATCAATTTATTAAAAAGACCTTTCCTGAAAAAATTTTTTTTGTATAAAACAAAAAATTATATAAATAAATATATTGCCAAAAAAAGTAGGTTAATCTTGACATCGAGTTCTGAAGCAAATATTAAATTTTACAGTAGAACGAACAGATTCGAAACGAAGCAAATCTAATATGAATCAAAATGTTACCTCCGGAGTTACATACATGGTTAAGCGCCAATTTTGCTTTTGCCTTTCATGTAGACATCCTTAATCCGCTTTACAGACTACAGCAAGGAGAGGGAGAGAGACAAGAATCTAATTAATATATTATTACATCATTTTAATTTCAACTAATTGCATTTTTTACTACGATTAAAGAAAATTTAATAATTCACCACGTAACACGGTAAGTAAGTACCTAGTAAAAAAGGCTATGAACGTATGAATATTTTGCTCATTTTACTTCGCTTTAATTCTTTATTGAAATGATAAATATCTAAGTTGGCACATGGGTGCTGTTGTTGTAATGTTAATGTACTTCGAGCACCTGTTTAGTTGGCATATGGGTACTTTTAAAACTACACCTTGGCTGTACTACGTACATAAACCAACAGATGAGAGTGACGAAGAAGTAACGAACAAAAACAAAAAATATTGTTACGCACGATTAAATCTCTTAGCATGCCAAATTTTGACCATCCGAAAACTTATAAAAATACCATGGTATCACCATGGGTCCACCATATTAGCAATAAAGAGGTTTTGAGAAGAGTCGGAATCAATTGGGAACTCTCGACTATTGTAGAGCAATGCTAAGTGTTGGATCTTCCTAGATGGTCTCTACTAAAGCTGATAGTCATGGGCAAATCGAACCAAGTAGAGTTTTACGTAGGAAACAACGCTCATGGGTAAGAAACATCAAGAAGTGGCATAGGGAGACTTTGCTAAGACAAACTGAGGAGACAGGAATCAACACAAAGAATTGAACATGGCGAGCTCATCACCTATTAGTTGTACAGCATATGGGCACGTTAAGAAGTGCTTTTGCACAGTTTTTTTTCCAAGTTGAAAAAACTGCCCATCCTCAGTTATAATCTCACGTATTTGTGTTGTATCTTCCGAGGTAGTCTCTACTAAAGCTGATGGTCATGGGAAAAATCGAACCAAGAGAAGGTTTGGGCAGGAAACAAACTTTCATGGGTAGGAAACATCAAGAAGTGGCATGGTGGGACTTTGTTAAGACAAACTGAGGACAGAGAGATCAACACAAAGAATTGAGCATGGTGAGCTCATCGTCTACTAGTTGTACAGCATAAGGGCACGTCAGGAAGTACCTGGGTACTGTGTTCTTCCCAAGTTGAAAAAAATGCCCATCCTCAGTAACGATTCACGAATTTGCACTTAGGCTTGGACACATGGAGACCAAGAAGTGGCCAAAACACTAAAAGATCTAGAGAAAAATACAAGAACGACATAGAGAAAATGACCAGAACAGATTGAACCCCATGGAAGAAACTTGGGGTAGCTTAGATCCCGAAATGGAACAGTTAAACCGCCAAGAAGTTCAGATCCCAAGTTAATGACTTTCCAAATGGAATTCAAATCGTCTTTAGTTACCTGATTTTTCCCGACTGTATGAACGAGTCCCTGTCCCTGTCACGACGTTTATCTAATCTCCTTATTCTTCTTCTTCTTCCTCTCGAATAATTAATATATTTTGTTCTTATTCTTCTGATGTAATTATTAAGGGAAGCTGGCGACTAATTCATTTAGAGGTTGGTCTTCTACGATATTAAAGCCTGGTTTACACGATGATAGTTAAACCGATAGTTTCTGTCATAAAAGTTACTATCATCAAAATTTCGTGGTAAAAACAGTTCGACAGTCACTACCACGATGATTTTAATGACAGTCATGACAGTAACCATCGAGTTTAACTATCATCGTGTAAACCAGGCTTAACAACTATTCTACAGTTAAGTCCTGCTAATTGATAGAAATCAACAGATTGTCTCTTTTATAGTTTCAAATGCCGTAATATCTTAGCTAATATGTGTCGATATTGTAAAGTGTACAGAAGTCAAGGCAGCGTCAAGTTCACAAACAAACAGACAGGTAAACACGAAGATGGAACCACAGTTAGGTATGTATAGGTATAATTTTTTAAGATGACGAGCGGTAGAGATAAGTTTGCACAGATTTGGCCACGCTCCTTCAATAATTTAAATACGTTGACTACAGCGTTGGAGGGGAAAAATACCAATTTAGGTATCTGCGCATCCCCTCAGCTCGTCATCATAAAAATTAAACCTGTAATCTTGAGCCAGCCTGAAGTTCACAGACAGGCACACAAATAGATAAAATGTTTCTTAAGTTTATAAACTTTGATGTGGTCATAACGGACTTTTTCGGGCGTATTAAAGCTATTTGTAAGCATAAGCGGTTAAAATACATAAATAAATCTGTCCCATTTCTGGTTAAACCGGAAGTAAAATATAATGTGTTGGGTATTATCAGATAGCTAATTTTAAGATCTTTCAAAATATTCATAAGGTTTGTTCCTACAAACAGTCGAATCAGTTCAGAACGGTTCAGAACTGAACAGCGCAAGCGCACATTGAAGTTGGCAATACAAATTTCAATTTGCGCATGCTCCGCCCAGTTACGAACTAGTTCGAGCTGTGTGGTTACAAACCTATAAATATACAGAGTGTTCTATATCAATTAAGAAAGTTGTTTCCATTTCCGGTTAAACCGGAAGTCAAAATATGAAATGTTCGGTATCATGTAACAGCTAATTTTAGGAACTTTTAAATTATTTAAAAATATACAGGGTGTTTCTAAAAACCTTTAATATTTCTGTAATTTTCGGTTTAACCGGAAGCGATTTGTTAACCGAAAATAGTGTCAAATAATAGATATTTGTAAAGCTGATACATTTACCAATTGTCAAGTTTTCATTTTTGTTACAAAAACAATTAGAGATTATTGAAGTTTTGACATTCAAAAAATCGTAACTCCGAATCCGCATCATACAAATCTTTAAAAATTTAGAGTTAGATAGAGAGTCGCGTTGTCTATAACATACCCAAATCTGTATAAATCGGCTGGACCAGTTTTTGAGAAAATCAATTTCAAAATTTTGACTTACTTTGGCCCCTTAAAGATAGGCAATTTTAAAACAATTTTGAAAATCGACTAATTTATGACGAAAGCCCTATATTTCGGCTATACAATGCCGTTTTTAAATTTTTATAATAATAATTACCTGCCAAGTTATAAGGGAAAAACCACAAAATGGGACAATCGTTCTATTGGCCGTCATTTTGAATAAAATAATTGAAATTTTTTTTTTTTAATTGGGGCTCACATGTACTATCTTACAGCCAAGTAGAAATGAATTTGGCCCAAATTTGCAAAAATGCGCCCAAAATAACCACATTATTTTTGGACACCCTGTATATATTTCTTATTAAAGCTATATTTTTGCCGATAAAATAATTTTAAAGTGGTTAAAATGCTAAAATCAAATTTCATCTAAATCGCTTTAGTAGTTTTTTCTCTGGGGGGGGGGGGAGACATACATGCATCTTAACATTAACATTTTTGGTTAAAAAAAATCGAAAAATTTTTTTTTGCATTTTTGGAATCAGGAGAACTCAAAACGTCGAAAACTGCAAATAACTTTTTTTTTTTTATTATTATTTTTTTTTCTCGATTATAAACAACTTTTTCTTGGATTGGAAAAAGTGAAAAGGTAAAAAGTCGATCAGGAAGATGTTCTTTTACTAACAAGGTTGTTCCATTTCCGGCAAAATAAATACATTTTCCGACTTGTACTATAATAATCGAAGGGGACACCCCTAGGTGTAAATAGTTAAAAGCTAATTAATGTGAACTATTAATTTATTTTCCTGTATCCGACGTAAAAAGGAAGGAAGTTAACGTTATCTGATCATTAGCAAATAATTCGACGATCTAAATTCATCTGGTGTCGTAGGTAATAAAATTCAATTTTTGTTATAAAGTGAAAGAGGAGCGAACATATGGATTTTTAAAAACTATAAAAGTAACTAGAAAAATTCTTCCGAATATCCATAAGCTTAGCCTAAAGGTGGAATGGATATCTAGATAAAAAGGTTAAATGCGGATTTGAGAATTCAAAAGTTGCCTTTGAAAGGTTTTCTTGGTGCTGCAAAGTGAGTTTTCTTGTTCTTTAGACCCCTTTTATAAACAGGCCAATAATCTTAAATTTAAAAAATATAAATCGATTAATTCGAGTTTGAGGTTAAATAATTTTTTTTTTTTAAAGACCCCTTTTTTAAACGATTTTATGTACTCAATTAATTCACAAATTTAATATAGCGCCCATTCAAGTGCAACGAGTTACATTAATATAATTTTCCCCAACTGAAATTTTTCCACTGAAACGTAATTTGCAATTTTTTTCCTCCTTTTCTTTCACGGCGTCTCGTCAAAGCCTTCGTAGCTTTTCTATAAGCGCAATCTTTTTAATTACAACATTATTTAAATTAGTTTCAATCGGCTAATTGATTTTTTCTTAAATGTTTAAATTAATAGAAAATAAATCATTTGAAAAGAAAAACTCTTTTAAAATAAAAAAAAATCATTTATATAGCGACTTGTAACAACGAAGCTTTTAGAAACGTTTAAAGCTCTTTTCGTAAGCGCTTTATCACGACATATATTTGTTTGTCTAACAGCCATGAAAAGCTAACAAATTGATATGCAGTTCAAGTTTTCTTGATATAATAATATGTAATACCCGACTTTTCAAAAAAAATATATATTTTAAGAAATAAAAAAAATAATAATTTTTTTTGTTAAAGTAAATCGCGTATATAAAGAAATGATACGAAATCAATAATAAATGTGAAAGGGTGCCTTTGATTTCGAATTTCCATTGTGCCCCCAAATAGTTCTGTAATCTTTTGTTGGTCAGGCGAGTGTAAATCTTACAGGATTTTCAATCGTTCTCATTTATTCCTTTATGTTTTCATTCAAAATCTAATCAGGATAAGTATTATTGAACTATTTTTTTTTAAATACGAAAATATTTTTCTCGACGAATTTTCACTTACTTAGGTAAATAATTTTCCTGATTTTTCACTTTAAGGAATTTATTTTCTCTTTCAGTCGTAGCTAAATTTTTAGAAAATGAACCTTATTTCAACCACATTTCAAAATGTGGTAGATGAATATAAAATTTTAAGTTGGTCGGAAAACTCTATATTATTTTAATACAGAATTTTCAAAAAATGCAAGAGAATTTTTTTAAATAAACTTTAAGGGTGTGTTCTTTACATAAAATTAGGGTACCCGTATTTTTTTGTTTTTCTCAATTTCGATTTTAAAGGGGCCCCTAAAAGTTTATTTTGTTAATATTTTAGAAACCCTTTAACCGATTTTCATAAAATTTGGTATGCGACCTATCCAAGTGCATTAATAGAAGTACCAAAGTCTAATTTTCTAAAAGTCGCTAGAGGGCGTCAGTAATTAGCGCCCGGTAACCGACCGGCAACCGGTCGTAGTTTTTCTGCAATAACTATTATGTACAAAACATTTTTGACTTTTTTTATTGCACAGTTAAATGCAGATTTTAATTCTATAAAAAAAGTACAGTTCTACTTTTTACCTAAAATACACCGTTTTCGAAGAAAAAAAATTTCAATAACTAAATGTTATTTTCAATGAACATAAGCGGAAAGACAGTATCATACAGGGGCGTCCAAATCCAAAGACACGGCCACATCCAAAAGCAAGCAGGTAGACGTAGATAGAAATGCCAAACTATCGTTGTGACTAAAGAAAAAAATTATTGATCGTTTGCCCAAACAAACAAATAAATTGTATTCATATCTCTAACTTTAGGGAAACAAAAAAATGATTGGAGTAGTTTCGGGGGCGTAAAATAAAATTACTAATGGCTGAGTCATGTAAAAGTTTTACTTAATCAATAGCAAAAAAAAGGTAAATTTTCCCTCGACTGTCATTCCTCTTTAGTAAATTTTCCGGTTAAAAGTATGATTATTAATCAACCAAGTGAAAAGAAAATTTAAGTCGTTCAATTATCCCTTATCATCCCTTAATTATAAATTATAATTTTAAAGAGTAATTTTTTTAAGATTGATCCCTGATGCGTTATTCGTGTACATTTAACGAGAGGTAAGTACCTACGTATCTAGAGAAAAATTGAAAATTGATGTACTTACTGTTATCACGAATTTTTCATTATGTGTGTGGTTCACCTCATATCACGAGCATTTATGATCCTATTCTTCCTTCTATTTTTAACAAAATTATAGTGTAAGTTAGGGTAATGGCTTTATAATGTAGCCAATTTTGCGAGAAAATTTTATAAAACCACAATTAAACTTTACGATTTTATAACTAATTAATTTTTAATTAAATTTTTGACAAACAATTAGCACGTTTTCAAAGTTCAAATATAACAGGGTTGAACAAAAGTCACAAGTAAAATAATAATTCCTCCAAGTACCTATCGGAATACAGATTGATTTTTTAAAAATGGTTACCCAGATAATGCAATAAGACTAAAAATGGCAATATAGATTTTCGACTGTAGTTCGAAAATAGTTTGCTCTAAAATAAGGCTTGGAAAATTTTTTCAAGAGATTAAAAGAGCTATTAAACGATACTGAACTCGACTTTTTATCACTTCGACGCTAGGCGTCGCGACGTTCTACTTTCGATTTTCCTATACGGGAACCTATTGTTTTTCTTGCAAAAAATTACTGAGTGGGCTTATCTAAAACTTTCATTTTATTATTTTTTAATTTATACAACTTTTCTAGGTTATGTTACGTTATGTTTTTATGTTTCGTTACGTTTTTATGTTTCGTTATATTCTTATGTTTCGTAAAGTTAGTTATGTTATGTTATTTTATTTCTTACGATAAAAAATTTTTTAGTCACTACCACATCTCCAAGTGTTGCTTAAAAGTTTAATTCTTTCCTAAAGACTTCCTATAGTCTCCTAAGTCTCTCATATAGCCTCTAAGTCTCTTATATAGCCCCCTATGTCCCTGTTATTAGTTCTTAGCCTCTTCTGCAGGTTTACAGCTAAAACATATGTAACATTATACATACATCTGTTTTGTCACGAGCTAACAAAAACAAAGAGTCAAAAAATTTCAAAACTTTGGACACTCCCGTACATCCTAAAATTGAGCTTATTACTCAATTAAAACCAACTTTTATACAAAACGTTCAAAAAGAGGTTGAAACAAAAAAAAAGTTCTCAACTTTTTCCTGTGATTATTTCACCTAAGGAAAACCTTTTTCGTGACGGTTTGGATCTTTAAATAATAAAAAAAGAAGTTAATTGGTTGGGAAGATGACACAATGATTGATAAGAATGGATTAAGGACTTTTTGAGATACGTCTAGTAAAATAAAATGAGCTCAATTTATTCGAAAGCACTCATATAAAACTTAACCACCGATTCTTTTATTCGTTATCTCTTTCGCCAAACTAAAGATTTAAGTTGCATGAATTTATGATTTTTAAAATTTTTTTAATAAATTTATTTATATAAATAAATTAAGCCTCTCAAAGTAAGAAATTTCCTAATCTTAGGCTGTTCACAAAAAAAGGGAATAATCAGAACTGAGTAGCCTGCAGATGACCAGAACAAGATTAATTGTCTGGAAGAAATATGCTTTCCTATATACAAACTGCTTTTAACAAACTATTCTAGTAGAAGCGCGGACAAAAAAAACTTCTCTCAAGAGTCGAGAACAATTTTCAGTAACTTTTATATAAAAGAAAAAGAACAAAAAGCTTTTTGTTTCAACACTACACTTAAAGTGTATTTGGGATTAATATTTTTCTATTAATTTTCTTACAAATTCAACATTTAAACTTTTAGATAAATACACTTTGAGTGGTTTTCTTAACGATATCGTTAAAAGAAACCATTTTTTTGCCTTAAATAATACAGGGTGATTTAGTCTAGATTCTATAAAAAATGAGATTGCTGGAAAATCGTAATAGATGGACAAAGTGATGCTAAGTTAGATTTTTAAGTATTGGGGAAAAAGAAAAAAAAATCATTTTCTTCTATCCGATTGATTACGGACCTGCACACACAGGGTAATTTTAGAGGAAAAACCAACAAAATCTGGAGAAAGTTCCAAGACCCTCCTTCAGTTCTAAATTTCCGCTGAAGCTACTAGCCTCTTTAAAGTTCTTAAGTCTCGCGTAAAGTTCTAATTCGTCTGTATAGGTCCTCCTGTAAGTCAGATCAACAGCTCTTGGCCTCTCTCTTAAAGTTCAATAACCCTTTGAAAGCTTCTAGTGCCCCCTTGAGTTCTAAATTCCCGCTAAAGGTACTAGTATCTTTAAAATTCAGTTCTAATTCGTCTGCAATAGTCCAAGTATCCCCTGAATGCCATTTCAAAAGTTCTTGGTGTCTCTTAAAGTTCAAATACCCTCTGAAAGCTTCTAGTGCCCCCTTGAGTTCTAAATTCCCGCTAAAGCTAAAGTATTTTTAAAATTCTCGAGTATCGCGTAAAGTTCTAATTCGTCTGTAATAGTCCAAGTTCCCCCTGAACGCTATTTCAAAAGCTCCTGGTCTCTCTTAAAGTTCAAATACCCTCTGAAAGCTTCTAGTGCCCCCTTAAGTTCTAAATTCCCGCTAAAGCTACTAGTATTTTTAAAATTCTCGAGTATCGCGTAAAGTTCTAATTCGTCTGTAATAGTCCAAGTTCCCCCTGAACGCTATTTCAAAAGCTCCTGGTCTCTCTTAAAGTTCAAATACCCTCTGAAAGCTTCTAGTGCCCCCTTGAGTTCTAAATTCCTGCTAAAGGTACTAGTATTTTTTAAATTCTCGAGTATCGCGTAAAGTTCTAATTCGTCTGTAATAGTCCAAGTTCCCCCTGAACGCTATTTCAAAAGCTCCTGGTCTCTCTTAAAGGTCAAATACCCTCTGAAAGCTTCTAGTGCCCCCTTGAGTTCTAAATTCCTGCTAAAGGTACTAGTATTTTTTAAATTCTCGAGTATCGCGTAAAGTTCTAATTCGTCTGTAATAGTCCAAGTTCCCCCTGAACGCTATTTCAAAAGCTCCTGGTCTCTCTTAAAGTTCAAATACCCTCTGAAAGCTTCTAGTGCCCCCTTAAGTTCTAAATTCCCGCTAAAGCTACTAGTATTTTTAAAATTCTCGAGTATCGCGTAAAGTTCTAATTCGTCTGTAATAGTCCAAGTTCCCCCTGAACGCTATTTCAAAAGCTCCTGGTCTCTCTTAAAGTTCAAATACCCTCTGAAAGCTTCTAGTGCCCCCTTGAGTTCTAAATTCCTGCTAAAGGTACTAGTATTTTTTAAATTCTCGAGTATCGCGTAAAGTTCTAATTCGTCTGTAATAGTCCAAGTTCCTCCTAAACGCTATTTCAAAAGCTCCTGGTCTCTCTTAAAGTTCAAATACCCTCTGAAAGCTTCTAGTGCCCCCTTGAGTTCTAAATTCCTGCTAAAGGTACTAGTATTTTTTAAATTCTCGAGTATCGCGTAAAGTTCTAATTCGTCTGTAATAGTCCAAGTTCCCCCTGAACGCTATTTCAAAAGCTCCTGGTCTCTCTTAAAGTTCAAATACCCTCTGAAAGCTTCTAGTGCCCCCTTGAGTTCTAAATTCCTGCTAAAGGTACTAGTATTTTTTAAATTCTCGAGTATCGCGTAAAGTTCTAATTCGTCTGTAATAGTCCAAGTTCCCCCTGAACGCTATTTCAAAAGCTCCTGGTCTCTCTTAAAGTTCAAATACCTTCTGAAAGCTTCTAGTGCCCCCTTGAGTTCTAAATTCCTGCTAAAGGTACTAGTATTTTTTAAATTCTCGAGTATCGCGTAAAGTTCTAATTCGTCTGTAATAGTCCAAGTTCCCCCTGAACGCTATTTCAAAAGCTCCTGGTCTCTCTTAAAGTTCAAATACCCTCTGAAAGCTTCTAGTGCCCCCTTGAGTTCTAAATTCCTGCTAAAGGTACTAGTATTTTTTAAATTCTCGAGTATCGCGTAAAGTTCTAATTCGTCTGTAATAGTCCAAGTTCCCCCTGAACGCTATTTCAAAAGCTCCTGGTCTCTCTTAAAGTTCAAATACCCTCTGAAAGCTTCTAGTGCCCCCTTGAGTTCTAAATTCCTGCTAAAGGTACTAGTATTTTTTAAATTCTCGAGTATCGCGTAAAGTTCTAATTCGTCTGTAATAGTCCAAGTTCCCCCTGAACGCTATTTCAAAAGCTCCTGGTCTCTCTTAAAGTTCAAATACCCTCTGAAAGCTTCTAGTGCCCCCTTGAGTTCTAAATTCCTGCTAAAGGTACTAGTATTTTTTAAATTCTCGAGTATCGCGTAAAGTTCTAATTCGTCTGTAATAGTCCAAGTTCCCCCTGAACGCTATTTCAAAAGCTCCTGGTCTCTCTTAAAGTTCAAATACCCTCTGAAAGCTTCTAGTGCCCCCTTAAGTTCTAAATTCCCGCTAAAGCTACTAGTATTTTTAAAATTCTCGAGTATCGCGTAAAGTTCTAATTCGTCTGTAATAGTCCAAGTTCCCCCTGAACGCTATTTCAAAAGCTCCTGGTCTCTCTTAAAGTTCAAATACCCTCTGAAAGCTTCTAGTGCCCCCTTGAGTTCTAAATTCCTGCTAAAGGTACTAGTATTTTTTAAATTCTCGAGTATCGCGTAAAGTTCTAATTCGTCTGTAATAGTCCAAGTTCCCCCTGAACGCTATTTCAAAAGCTCCTGGTCTCTCTTAAAGTTCAAATACCCTCTGAAAGCTTCTAGTGCCCCCTTAAGTTCTAAATTCCTGCTAAAGGTACTAGTATTTTTTAAATTCTCGAGTATCGCGTAAAGTTCTAATTCGTCTGTAATAGTCCAAGTTCCCCCTGAACGCTATTTCAAAAGCTCCTGGTCTCTCTTAAAGTTCAAATACCCTCTGAAAGCTTCTAGTGCCCCCTTGAGTTCTAAATTCCTGCTAAAGGTACTAGTATTTTTTAAATTCTCGAGTATCGCGTAAAGTTCTAATTCGTCTGTAATAGTCCAAGTTCCTCCTGAACGCTATTTCAAAAGCTCCTGGTCTCTCTTAAAGTTCAAATACCCTCTGAAAGCTTCTAGTGCCCCCTTGAGTTCTAAATTCCTGCTAAAGGTACTAGTATTTTTTAAATTCTCGAGTATCGCGTAAAGTTCTAATTCGTCTGTAATAGTCCAAGTTCCCCCTGAACGCTATTTCAAAAGCTCCTGGTCTCTCTTAAAGTTCAAATACCCTCTGAAAGCTTCTAGTGCCCCCTTAAGTTCTAAATTCCCGCTAAAGCTACTAGTATTTTTAAAATTCTCGAGTATCGCGTAAAGTTCTAATTCGTCTGTAATAGTCCAAGTTCCCCCTGAACGCTATTTCAAAAGCTCCTGGTCTCTCTTAAAGTTCAAATACCCTCTGAAAGCTTCTAGTGCCCCCTTGAGTTCTAAATTCCTGCTAAAGGTACTAGTATTTTTTAAATTCTCGAGTATCGCGTAAAGTTCTAATTCGTCTGTAATAGTCCAAGTTCCCCCTGAACGCTATTTCAAAAGCTCCTGGTCTCTCTTAAAGTTCAAATACCCTCTGAAAGCTTCTAGTGCCCCCTTAAGTTCTAAATTCCCGCTAAAGCTACTAGTATTTTTAAAATTCTCGAGTATCGCGTAAAGTTCTAATTCGTCTGTAATAGTCCAAGTTCCCCCTGAACGCTATTTCAAAAGCTCCTGGTCTCTCTTAAAGTTCAAATACCCTCTGAAAGCTTCTAGTGCCCCCTTGAGTTCTAAATTCCTGCTAAAGGTACTAGTATTTTTTAAATTCTCGAGTATCGCGTAAAGTTCTAATTCGTCTGTAATAGTCCAAGTTCCCCCTGAACGCTATTTCAAAAGCTCCTGGTCTCTCTTAAAGTTCAAATACCCTCTGAAAGCTTCTAGTGCCCCCTTGAGTTCTAAATTCCTGCTAAAGGTACTAGTATTTTTTAAATTCTCGAGTATCGCGTAAAGTTCTAATTCGTCTGTAATAGTCCAAGTTCCCCCTGAACGCTATTTCAAAAGCTCCTGGTCTCTCTTAAAGTTCAAATACCCTCTGAAAGCTTCTAGTGCCCCCTTGAGTTCTAAATTCCTGCTAAAGGTACTAGTATTTTTTAAATTCTCGAGTATCGCGTAAAGTTCTAATTCGTCTGTAATAGTCCAAGTTCCCCCTGAACGCTATTTCAAAAGCTCCTGGTCTCTCTTAAAGTTCAAATACCCTCTGAAAGCTTCTAGTGCCCCCTTGAGTTCTAAATTCCTGCTAAAGGTACTAGTATTTTTTAAATTCTCGAGTATCGCGTAAAGTTCTAATTCGTCTGTAATAGTCCAAGTTCCCCCTGAACGCTATTTCAAAAGCTCCTGGTCTCTCTTAAAGTTCAAATACCCTCTGAAAGCTTCTAGTGCCCCCTTGAGTTCTAAATTCCTGCTAAAGGTACTAGTATTTTTTAAATTCTCGAGTATCGCGTAAAGTTCTAATTCGTCTGTAATAGTCCAAGTTCCTCCTGAACGCTATTTCAAAAGCTCCTGGTCTCTCTTAAAGTTCAAATACCCTCTGAAAGCTTCTAGTGCCCCCTTGAGTTCTAAATTCCTGCTAAAGGTACTAGTATTTTTTAAATTCTCGAGTATCGCGTAAAGTTCTAATTCGTCTGTAATAGTCCAAGTTCCCCCTGAACGCTATTTCAAAAGCTCTTGGTATCAACGTAAAGTTCAAATTCCCTCTGAAAGAGATTCTAGTCCCTCCTTGAGTTATAAATTCAGTTCTAAATTTTCGCTGAAGCTACTAGTCTCTTGAAAGCTCTCGAGTAAAGTTCTAATTGGTCTATCATAGTCCAAGTTGGTCTCTTGGTCTCTCTAAAAGTTCAAATACCCTCTGAAATAGATTCTAGTCCCTCCTTGAGTTATAATTTCAGTTCTAAATTTCCGCTGAAGCTACTAGTCTCTTGAAAGATCTCGAGTCTCGCGTAAAGTTCTAATTCGTCTATTATGGTCCAAGTTGGTCTCTTGGTCTCTCTAAAAGTTCAAATACCCTCTGAAATAGATTCTAGTCCCTCCTTGAGTTATAGATTCAGTTCTAAATTTCCGCTGAAGCTACTAGTCTCTTGAAAGTTCTCGAGTAAAGTTCTAATTCGTCTATCATGGTCCAAGTTGGTCTCTCTGAAAGTTCAAATACCCTCTGAAAGAGACTCTAGTCCCTCTTTGAGTTATAAATTTCCGCTGAAGCTACTAAGTCTCTTGAAAGTTCTCGAGTCTCGCGTAAAGTTCTAATTCGTCTATAATGGTTCAAGTTGGTCTCTTGGTCTCTCTAAAAGTTCAAATACCCTCTGAAAGAGATTCTAGTCCCTCCTTGAGTTATAAATTCAGTTTTAAATTTCCGCTGAAGCTACTAGCCTCGCTTAAAGTTTGAAACCATCCCTAAATATCAAAGTTCCTCCTGTAAGTCCTTTGGATTAGTTCCATGTTCAACTACTTCTTAACGAGCCCCTGAGTCCTCAATGTATTACCCGTTAATAGCAAAAGCTTGCCTCAACTTTTTTGATTAATCTACGAGGTCAGTTTTGAAAATAATCGGACGTGTTATTTTATTGTTGTCGCTGAAGAGATTTATCAACCCTTGACAACTTTAGATACTAATTAAGTTAGATAAATGATATGTAGTAAACTCTACTTGTAGTTTGTAATTTGAGGTTTACATAGATGAGAGTCCGTGTATTTCTCTTTGTAAATTTTCAGTGTGTTCTCATGTAGCAGAGGTCTAGTAAGCATCGAGAATTAAGCAAACTTTATAACCGCAGACTTAACTAGCGGCTTTTGCATTATTTAGATGAAGTTCATATGTAGAAGCTTTTATGTGTTATGTGCAAACTAACTCTTGTAGTTGAAATAGCATCAAGTATATAATTAATAATTCCGTAATATATTTTTTTATTATCGCACTTGGGTGTGTGGTCTCGTGGAAAATTAATAAAATGACCACCAGTTCAAATACACTTCGTTAATTAATTTTACCTCTCCTTCTTTACGCTTAATAAAATTCTTTCATTTATAGAAAATTTTTACGTGTTGTTCGTTTTTATTTCTTTGTTTAAAACCACAGTTGTACTTTTATTATGATTTAATTTGTCTAAATACTTCGTAATGACACTTAAGAAGCTCAAGTGTGCTTTTTACCTAGGTAAATTAACAAAGAAATAATCGTAGGTTGTTAACAACCATGTAAAGTTAAAATTTTGCCTCAAAACTACCACTTGAACGTTTTCAACTTTTAAAATAATCCACGTCTTTATATAACCACGTTTTGACTACTTCTTTCAGCCAAAAAAAACTTCCTTTTTCCTGCACGCTTTTTTTAATTAAAATTTTTGCATGAACGATTGTTTTAACTATCAAATACTATTTTAAACAAAGAAAACATCAAAAGTTAAAAAAAACTATTGTTTGAGAAACTAAAATGAGGTTTTTAATCGGTACGTCTTTTGAAGATGAAATTTTGGAGGTTTTATACAGGGTGTCTCGACGAGCACCGGTCACCTAATTGGCAACTTCATTATTAATTCGACTTCCACTCTGTGTTCATTAGAATTTCTAATCCTTTCCAGTAAATATTTAACCAACGCCATCTGAAGTGACACACCCTGTATACACCGTATGTAGATTTTCCACACTTTGTTTGTCTTCGACTTGGCTTTAGTTAAACTCGCGTTTAAATTAATAGTGACATAAATTCAAAAATAATTGTTCTCTCAATTTGAACGGCGCCGAAAACTGACATACAGAGGTTTCACCTTAACCCCCGCCCTTCTTTAAACATCTATTATTCATAACTGCTCGAAGATTCAGCGTAGAAAACGTGTACAAAGCCCATTAAACAAAAGGCAGTAATAACTTACAGCTTTGATCATTTTAAAAGCTAAAAATTTCAAATAAAGAAGAATATTTAATGAAATTTCGACAAAATTGTTTTTGGTTTCTTGTTAATACAACCCCTAATTTTATTAAGTTAATAATACGACCACCAAACAAATTTTCTTTGGATATAATTTAAAAGCAATTGCTTACTCTCCATTATTTATTTTTGTTAAATGTAAACGACAAAGTTAAGGGACCAAAAATGTAGTTTACTGAAATGAACCAACCAAATTATTTGCTAACGACTTATGTATTAAATGACGTAAAAAGCTTGGACCGTTCTCATTTGTCAACAAAAATGCCAACTTATTTGATTCTACTAATTCCACCGACCAACCACAACATTAAAACCATACCAAGAGGTTTACGCCGAGTTTATGTACCTAATATATTTGTGTAGGGAAAAATTTTGAACTTAAATCCAAAAATAAAATTTAGTAGTAGGTTGGATCTGCGTTTTTAATATCTTTTTTGCCACAGGAAATACAGCGTTAAAAAATTTATTCAACTCTTTCGACACCCTGTATATTTTTATATTTTTTGAATCATCAGTTATTCACCTATACGCCCATATTAAACTCTTAATTATTCTGCGACGTTGCCAAGTTATAAATTTTTTTTCTCTTAATTAAATTAAAATACATTTACTCATTTTCAAATAACAATAACTTTGTTATCTTCAAATACAGCCCCTTGTAATTTTGTAATTTTTGAACTGCCTATTATTCACCTATAGGCCCATATTAATTTTTCACAATTAATTCACTACAATCAATCAAAAACCAGATGTGATTAAAACAATGTGTGGCTGAAACTCAACTTGAACTACTGTGAAAAGTGTTTGTTTTCGTAAAAGAATAAAGAAAAATCAAAAGTAATTCCCAAGTATATTTTTCACTTCAAATTACAATAATTATCCCTTTCTCTCAACAACGTTTAATTTATTCTCGAACAAAAGAAGAAAAATCTCGAAACGTCACTTCAAAAATTGGATAAGAAAACAGTAAATGCGGTGTAAGCTTTGAAAGACAAAAAACAGTAATCAAATAGGCGAAGTCTAAAGGAATAATGGTTGTATTAACTACAAATTGAATTTGCCGCAGTTAAATGTATTTTACACCTACACCTTAGGAATTGTTGTCGTTTAAGTGCTTCATAAATTGTACAAGACATCGCATTAAAGTGTGAAACAAAATAAGTATACTAAGTACAGTAAAAGCAAATAAGAAAGGGGTGTAATGTAAAACAGTAAGGAATTTTTTTCAATACAGGGTGGGCTTTTTGTTACACAACATTGGCAACTGTAGGAGTTGTGTTTGGTTTAAAAACTCCATTAATGCTCGGTTTTTCGAGCAAGCAAGAATCCATTGTGTTGGAGAAATGATTTTGAGTGGTTGTGGTATTGAACAAAATTAAAGAAAAATCACCCTGTATAAACAAAATTTGAATATTACTAAGGAAGTTATTTGTTTAAAAAGCATCCCTCGTTTTCCATCATAATCATTTTGTGTTAAAACGATGCTTTCAAAAACCACCCCATTTCCTGATACGTTTTATCATTCTATGTTATCCAAAACGTTTCAAACATTAAATTTAATTTGAAGTTATCTGAGAAAGTTAATCTCGAAAAAAATCGTAATTTTGATGTTGGTAACTGAAATAGTAGACGACGAAAAGCGATTTAATCATTTTTTCCACTATTTAATAATTAAAATTAAAAGCTCACAAAAAAGGGGTAGCAAATATCAAATTAATTTGGTTAAAAAATTTCAAAGCTTGATTTGTTTTCAATGCTTTTAATTTTGTAATTTAATCCTATTATGTACAGTCAGGTGATAATTAAGCTTTTAAAAGTGTAACTCAACTATAAAATTTTTTCTTTTGTGAGCATGACACATTTTACTTGCTTAATTGAAAAAAAAAGGTTTAAAAAACGAATTTTTCATCAAAAATTGAAAAAAGAAAAAAGTTTAATTAATTTTCAAAGTGTAACTTTGTAAAATGTCGTGTAAAACGCTCTCAAAGTAACGATCGATTAAAAAAATTATTTTACCTTCCATTTTTGGGCTTGTGTAAAATCAAATTGTTTACCTGAAACAAAAAAAAAACTATTAATATTTCGTCAATAGATATTATACAGGGTGTATAAATGGGTTCAAAAAACTCTCTGCGCTTCGAACATTTTAAACAGATTTAACATCTTTTATAACAGCTTTAGATGTCCTTTTATACCTTTAAAATCACCCCTACGAATACAAGAACTTGCCTCGAGTTTAAAAGCGTCTCGTGTGAGTTTAAGACTTCTTCTGTAACTTTCAAAGTCTCCCCTGGAAGTTTCAAATGTCTTCTGTTGGTGTTAACATCTCTAGCACGTTTTAAACCTTATCTTTCGTTTTTCAAACCTTCTTTGCACGTTTAAAACCAGCCCTGAGTTTCAAGTTTCATGAAAATGGCTCCAAATCTCTCTTATAAGTTTCCCACCTTTTCTACTAGCGTAAGACCTTTTCCAGAAGATTAAGACCGTTCTGCAGTCTCATAACCTGCCTTCGGCCCTCTCGAATAAACCCACAACTTTAGATACACGTTTTAAGCCTTCATTTTATGACTACCGACAGGTTATGTAAGTTTAAAGCTTATACGTTTCAAATCTCAAATTTCTTGAAAAGACTCCAGAGCTCTCTTTCTAGCGTATAAGACCTTTTTCAGAAGCTTGAGAGTCTTGAGATTGTCCTATACGTTTCAAAGACCTTTTTCAGAAGCTTGAGAGTCTTGAGATTGTCCTATTCGTTTTAAAGCTAAAATTTATTGAAAAGGCTTGAAAGCTCTCTTGCTAGCGTGTAAGACCTTTTCAGAAGCTTGAGAGTCTTGAGATTGTCCTATACGTTTCAAATCTCAAATTTCTTGAAAAGGCTTCAGAGCTCTCTTGCTAGCGTGTAAGACCTTTTTCAGAAGCTTGAGAGTCTTGAGCTTGCCCTATACATTTCAAATATCAAATTGTTTGAAAAGGCCTAAGAGCTCTCTTGGCTTGGTAGCGAAGACCTTTTTCAGAAGCTTGAGAGTCTTGAGATTGTCCTATACGTTTCAAATCTCAAATTTATTGAAAAGGCTTCAGAGCTCTCTTGATGCTAGCGTGTAAGACCTTTTTCAGAAGCTTGAGAGTCTTGAGCTTATCCTATACGTTTCAAAACCCAAATTTCTTGAAAAGGCTTCAGAGCTCTCTTGCACAAGCGTATAAGACCTTTTTCAGAAGCTTGAGAGTCTCGAGACCTTCAAGTAAGTTTAGGAGCTTAAGAAAAGGATTTTGGACGGCGAGATGCTTGAGAAGACTGTTTGAGAGTTGAAGACGATTTTAAAAACTTTGTATTTGATTTAGAAAACATAATATATGATAAGAGGGCGTTCTGTTGAGAGGCAATTATTAAAAAAAATTAATCGATAAATCGATTTTCAGTTTATCTTAAAAAAGTTAGAAATAAATTGTCGTTCAATTACTCATAATTCAGCTCGGTTGTTGACGTCGTCAATTTTTCAACTCAAAAATTCTATCCTGTGATTAATTTGATGGTAATTTAGCGAATAATAATGTTGAAAATTTTTGTTATTAAAAGTTGAAAATGATCGTTTTAAATTAAAACGCAACAAAAAGCTTAAACCATTATATGGTTTTTGTTCGAAAATGGAATATTATTAATAACTTTAATAATTTTAGCTCGAGTTAATGATTGGTGTTAAGTTAACTGTGATTAGCGACAATCTATTAAAAGACGATACGACGTGGATACGACGATATTGCTCTGTTTTGTGTTCTTTCTTATTGCGTTAAAGGCGCCATATGATGCTTTTATATCTAACAATAAAGAGAATATAAAAATTGGAATTTTTATAACTATAAAAAAATTATATTAAATAATTCCTAAAATATTTTTCTTTCAATAGTCGATTGTATAGGCACAAATTAGTACGAAATAATTGGGTTAAAAAAATATCTCCAAAACAAAATGATTGGCATCTTCGATCTATAATAAATGTCCAATTAATGAGAAATCATACAAAGTAGGTCAAGACCTTTGACACACTCATATGCAATAAAATTAATCTAATTGTACCTTATTAAAAAAATTAATCAACAAATAGCTATTAACGAGGCTACCTATGGTGGTGACAAATTAATAAGTTGGCCAAGAAAAGCGGACATTCAATTATGTGATTGGAGTAGTTCGAAAAAGTATAAAAATGAAGCAAATTAGTGAAAGTAATTGCAAAAACGACCTAAAGTGAAGCTACAATAACCTTACTAGTAGTTTATGATATACGTGTTAAAAGGGACGCTTTATTTCGTGAGTGGAGAAGATTACGAAACGAGCGAAGCGATGCTGTAACTGCACGAACCAAATAAAATTTATAACTAAAAATGTATAACGTTGGATGTACCTATCACTAACCGTTCTATAGGTATCGTCACTTTGATGCAGAAATAGGGTCTTTTGGAGGCAACTTTGAAGTCTTTCTGCTAGAACTGTAATTCACATTTTTCAAATTTAAAATACGTGTTAAAATGTACTATCTTAGAGCCAAGTAAAAATAACTTTGGTCCAAAATAAGAAAGAAAACTGTCGAGTTCATTCAACAAAGAAAAACAAAACTTGTTGAAGAGCTTTGTTTACAAAAGTAGCAAAATATTATAACACAAAACACGCAACAACCTAAAATTTAAACAGAAATAACATAAAATCACACACAAACAAAAATTATATAGCTGTAGGAGGATTTTAGAGAGAGCGTGGGGACGCCAATCCTACACACATGTGTGTGTCTGATGTTATTGACTCCTCTTTAAGGATTTTCCAGAAGAGACGAACGAAAAATAAATAACTAAACTAAAAGGTGTGCATGAATAAAATTTACGATTAGAATTAAAATAGAAACGACCTCGATGGTATGTCGTTTTTTTCTCCCTTCTTCGTCGTTTTAAATTATTAAACCAAATTTAATGATTAGTTATTATAACTCTTCAAATTGCCTTACATAATTATAATGCTCTAAATATGTTAGTCAACTTTATAAAGGTTATTGTTCATACGTACTCGTCATGAATTTATAATGACTGCGTAACAAAAGTTATATCAAACAACAAGAGCCTACCGAGATTACCTACTGCTTAAACACGAACGTCTTTTGAGTTTAGAAAGATGACAACCAACATGCTCTAATAATCTTTCAAAAGTTTAAGAGCAATATACGGTTTTAGAACTAACATTTTAAATTGGTAAAGTGTTTACAATAGTTTATATGTGTTTTTGTTCTATTGTCTTCAAATCATCTGCCGTTAACTCGAGAACGTTGTCGCGTAGCCAATTTTAATGGTGCGTCTCCACTTTACAGTTCAATAAATCATATTACCATCCACACAATCAAGTATTACCCTTATTTTTAGTACATATTTTAAAATGTACATGGTGGAGGGGCATGGTGAAGAGGTGGAGACTAATAATACAAGTGGGGTTAATAATGGAAGACTGCAAGACCAAAACGGCCCAAAGACGATCTTGCTTTGTCGCCCTAGGCCAACCACAATTTGTCAGTCGACTGTTTATTCGTGAACAGAAAATAAACACGTAAGAACGTATGACCACATCGGCATCTGTCGCCTAGCCAAACCTTATCGCCTGTACTGACTTTAAGACATTGCAGCTAAGACGACTAAAGCCTGCGCCATACACTCAGGCTTGCCTTCCGGTTTGACCTATGCAGGCGGATTACACAAGCCAAACCGAAGCGTTTGGACATTTTTCAGGTGGCCCGCACAGGCCAAACCGGAAGGTAAGTCCGTGTATGTGACCTGGGACTTAATAAGTGGGTGAAATCAAGAATAATGTTAAGTTTATGAGAAAAACTACCTGTGCAAAGCCTGCGCCACACACACAGGCTTGTCTTCCGGTCTGAAGCGTCTGGACATTGTTCAGACGACCTGAACAGGCCAAACCGGAAGGTAAGCCTGTGTGTGTGGCGCGGACTCAAGACTTGCACAATCACGGCTTAAACCAAACCCCAACTAATCCAAGTCTAAACTCAAGTTTAAACTTGAGCGTTAGCGACCTACGGCCTTAGCTAAAGAGGCCTCAGCTAAAGGGGACTTAGCTAAAGGCGACTTAACTAGAGGGGACTTAGCTAGAAAGGACGTGGCTAGAGGGAACGTAGCCAGCGAGGACTTAGCTACAGGGGACTTAACTAGAGGGACTTAGCTAAAGGGGGCATAGCTAGAGGGGACGTAGCCAGAGAGGACTTAGCTAGAGGCGACTTAGTAAAGGGGATTTAGCTAGAAGGCCTTAGCTAAAGGAACCTTAGCTAAAGGAAACTTAGCTAGAGATGACTTAGCTAGAGATGACTTAGCTAGAGAGGACTTAGCTAGAGGGGACGTAGTTAGATGGGACGTAGCTAGAGGGACGTAGTTAGAGAAAACTTAGCTAAAGAGGCCTTAGCTAAAAGAGATTTAGCTAAAGGGGACTTAGCTAGAGGAGGCTGAGCTCGAGGGCACGTAACGATGGAGATTTAGCATCGGATCCGGAAAAAAAGAATCTAATGCTGAAACATCCGCTATTGTTTAGTAATTACAGCCCTTACTATCATACTTAAAGTCTCCACTCCTCCGAATGAAGAAACCCTCAAAATTGGGTTTAAATTTCTAAAATTACATTTTTTTTCATATTTCTGCGATTATCTCGAAAACTATGCAGTCGGCAAAAAAGTATAAAGAGTCAAAAATTTAAGGCTATAAAAAAGTACACAATTTTTGTTAGAACTCAAAAATCGTAATAGTTATTTACAAACTGAGTGCGGGAAGGCAATTTTTCCGCGTGAACGCGGTTTTGAAGCACGAGCAATGTAGGAGTGAACGCAGGAAAATTGTTCACGTATGAGGACTGTACAATATTTTTTGTACTCGCTGCTTAGAAAATAACGCACTCTGTGGACGACCGGGAAGCTGTGTGTTTGTTTGTGGAGGGTTTTTCTCCCTCGTAGGGGTAGGGACTTTTAGTATGATAATAGAACTATAGATATGATACCTAAGTACTACACAATAGCACAGATTTAAGTGATTTTGTTCCGGGTTCACAATATAATCTTCACTAGTGGGGATCCACGCTAGAGCGACTCAGCCCCCCGGTTCGCTTTAAAAATATCAAAATTGAAATTCCCTCTTTGGAGCGACTTTATTTTTATACGAACACATTGTGGAGACGCACCATTATTGATAAGCGACGACAGTTGTTTAAGAATTGAATTTCAAATACTTGTAAAATAGTTGCCAAGTTATTGAATAACATGGAAATAAAGAAGGTCAAAATTTGTTTTGATTACAAGGTAGACACTTACATCACTTTATAACTAGCGGTAGTTACATATTTTAGCAAAGAAACTTTCACTTCTCACGCTTTAAATATGCAAATCATTTAAAGAATTTAATTTTTTTTTCTTTTCAAATAAGCGCACACAAAATACCTTAAAGGGGTTGTTAGAATTTTCCTTTAAAGTTTATGCAAAATTTAAGCTCTTTGTGTGTAGTAAACTAAACTAAACGTTGAAATTTTCTCTATTTTCGACATTAAATTAACATGGATGGAATTGCACGTATAAAACATAGGTAAAGTACATAAATTTTCACTTAGTGTTTTACGTAAATTTCAATAGAATTTCTCTAACTCTAAAACCTCCCTTTTATCCGGTCAAAGAAAGTTCTCTCCTTAATCCCTTTTAGTTAACTTTTGTTTAGATTTTCAAATTGCAAATTTATCAACTTATACTTAATATATTGTGTTGTTCTATTGTCTGTTGTTTGATTCTACAATTGTACAATGGGGTTGTTTCTTGTAACTCTGTTTTATGCATGAGATACCCTCTCATCCTCATCCTCTCCTTATAAATTCAACGATCGATTAATTAAGAGTCCCTTTTCTTTAAGAGGGGGTTAAAGCAAAATCCTTTAACACATTTGCTAAACTTATCAATTAATTTAGAATGGCTCGGATTAAATCTTATCAAATTTACTCAACATAAATATACTTCAGGTCAGGTAAAAGATTTCAAACTTGCCTATTATTTTTAAATAAATCAAATGTAACGGTTTGGAAAGATATATTTTACGGGATTTTGGCCAAAATTTTGCAATAAATTTAGTACTTTGATAATAGATTTGGTTTATGGGTAAATGCACTGAACTGAATGAAAGGTCCCGGGTTCGAATCCCACCTTATGAGCTTGGCGTTATTTTCACCTAAGGGTGGTTGTGAGTCCCTAAAATTGAGTATACGGCTGTATAATCTGTGCTAATAGTAGGCGGTTAAAACAATAGTGCTGGTGACGTTCTCCAATCGATTATACATAATATTTCCAAATCAAAATAGTTAAGCTAGTCCCACATTGTAAATCTTTGATAAAAATTTCTTAAATATATTTATAAATTTTTTTATAAAAATATGTCGTTATGCGGGTATATGCCACACTGTTACAATTTGCTAAAAAAAAATTTACGGGCTGTAGAATGTGTTGCATAAGCTGCACCAACTCCAAGGTCCAAGAAATACATTTAAATGCGAAACATCTGCTACCAGACAGCAAAGCAAGGCGCACGCTCGCATCAAAAACCAATAGAACTCGTCCTTTCATAAGAAAAAATAAAACTGATTCTATTTATGTGACGTCACGTCAAAATATTTACGTGCAGTTGCACAATCTCATAAATACAGTTTTTATAAAAACTTTGTAAATATAGCCGACCACACTGTCAAAACCAGTTTTATGAATATTTTTGTCAATATAATTTGTGTTATTTTTACAGTGTGAATTCGCTATTAAGAAAAATATTTTAGCGTACGAACACAAAAAAAACTAACCTTATTTATTAAGTTATTGAATTGTTTCAGCCTAAACGTCTTGACCAAAGAAACCAAAAAGACACTAAAAACAACGAAAAACTACGTACGAGTGCACTTAAAACCGGACAGAATTTGAATGAGTTGAATAGAAGATAATCAACAATTTATCACAGCACACTTGACCAATAATGCACGAAAATGCCTTATCGTAATAAACCGAACACACAAATTAAATTAAAATTTAATATTTAAAACTACGTATTTTAAAATTCGTTATCAAAAATTAAATTTTAAAATAATATTTTTCCAAAGCATACAAAATTTTAAAGTCAATATTTTTTAAATATTCGCAAAAAATTAACAAAATTGATTCTGATTACTTAAAAGGGCTAAAATGAGAATTCAACAAAATGTAAGGAAGGATCACAAAAGGCGCAGTAGCAATTATTGAACAACCCTGTATGTTTTAAGGGAGTACATGTTTATACTGTAGAGATCGGTTTGGTCTAATAGCGAACTTGCTTACTAGACTATGTCAATTTTTGTTTAAGGACCTTTCGGCCCGTCGACGGTGGCAAACTACGGAGACTCGTCCCAATAAAGATAATTAAGCGGAAAAGTCACCACTTTCCTTCCCGATCGTCCTCACGAATTTTTTTAATTTTTCATCTTTTCCGACTGCGCCATTTCAAATTCGAGGCTCCCTACGGATGCCTCTAAAAATTCCCGGTGGCCCACTTTATGATATCGAGCCTTCCATTTCTGAAAGCAGACGGGACGTCGTAGGCCTCCGCGATCTCCCGCCATCCCCAAATTGTGGCTAAAAATTGACACTTTTCGTGAAAATGCAGCGCCTCTGTATGGGAATCGTAGAAATTATTTCACGTTCAATTTTAGTACAAGGTCCGAGCTAACTTTGGAGACCGATCCGAAAGTCGTAGGTGCAATAGATAGAGCCCTAGGCTTCTTGGCGCAAGGGTTATTTTTCACCCCCCTTCCCGTAGGGGAGTATGAGAGCAACCGATACCGGGACGACGATCTAGACCCGCTAGAGACGTCAGATCCGAAATTAAAATCCAATCCGAAAAAAAAAATTTTTGGTTACGCCAAAATTCCGAGGTTTCCTTACGTTCGGTAACTGCCGAAGGGATCGGTCCAAATCGTGTCGGAGACGATAGCCAGATGACGTCTAACGTTCAACCATGAACTACATTTTCGAATTTTGGCCTAGATTTCTTTTTACAGCTTTTCAAAGTTGTACGACGATTTTTCGGAATTTTATTGCGCGGCCGATCTTGTGTGATTTTTGGAAACTAATATCGGGGCGTTTATCGGGACTCGTGAGAGTATACGAATCTCGATTTTTGCATCGATTCGGCCATTTTGATTTTTTGGCCAATGGACACCTATAAAAAAACTTGTATGGCTCGGGTTCGTTCGAAATTTGGAGAGGGGATAGCGGTGGGTGTGTCTTACGTCCCTCCCAAATTTGAACTGTTGCGATCCAAGGACAGCTTAGTTGCGCATTTTTTTTTATTAAACTTTGCGTTTTTCGCACTTTCGAAGCCCCCCGCCGCACAACCCCCCCCCCTAGTATCTCGGATCGTGTCGGACTCCAAATTCTGAAAACTGACGAAAACTACCTTACAAAAAAATTTACCCAAAAAACCTCTCGATTCCCATACTCGCTTACTCTATTATTGATTTTAATAATGAATTCGTTTGTTTGTTCGTTCGTTCGTTCGCTTCAATTGAAATGTACCATTACAACCGAATAAAAAATATTGTATGACACACGGACGAAAATGTTTTTCAAACTCATACGTTTGCTGGACTCGGCTTCGCCTCTTCCAGCAACTTCACATATTCGTCCGAGAAACTGAACTTTTCGTCCTTATATCACAAATAACTATTTCGACAAACAAAGCTTCTTTTAAAGATTACCTATAGCAATTTTACTCTTTATATTTAAACAAATGTTATTAACAAATTAGGCTAAAGATAACTTTACTTTTTGAAAAATTAAAATAGCTATCTGTTTCCTGTTTCAGAAAAATCTACGTTATTCTGTAGATATTGCTCAAATGGTCGCTATTTACACCGAACGCGAGTCAACAAAATGTCCGCTTTAACTTTAAAACAAATAAATGAACTATAGAATTAATTATTAAATTTTAATATCAATGCTACTAAATAAATTTGCGTAGTTACTTTGTATCTGTAATAAAAAATTTATTGGGCATTGATATAAAATCGAGCTCGCAAGGGGATAAAATTGAAACCTTTAGTAAATTTTATTTCGTCCCTAAAGGATCATTTTAAAGATGTCCAAGTTGTGTTATTAAATCCCCAACTGACAAAAAATTTAGAATTTTCAACAAGCTCTCACAGCCAACTTACACGAAAATAGGTGAAAAGTTTAAACAAATTCAAAATTTTCTTTTTTGAGGATTGTTTTCTTGGATTTCCCTCCTACATAAACGATTAGTTGAAACTTTATAGTAAAGTCAGTTTATAGTTTCAACTTTAACTATTAGTTTTAACTAACAAGCAAGGGATTTGGTGTATACATGGTGTCCAAAAAGTATGGAATATATCAATTAGAAAATATAAAAATATTTGGAAAAAAATTTCGAACACGTCGATTTAGATTTTGAATTGCGCATTTTTTGACATTAAACTAATTTATACAGGGTGATCTATTACGGAGGTACGGCATCATCAACGGCTTATTTAAACCGAACGCCTTAAGCATAATAGATTTTTGAAATCATCTCTCGATAGAGATTCCAAAACTAATAAAATATACAAGGTGTTCCGTTTAAAAAACAAGTTGATGATGTCGTACCTTCGAAATACATCACCCCGTATAAATTATTTTAGTGTCAAAAATTGCGCACATAAAAATCTAAATTGACGAGTTCGAGTTGTTTTTCAAAAAAAATTTATATGCCGAGTTAATTAATGTATTCCATACCTTTTAGTAGACACCCTGTATAAGATAAGTTGACATCGATGGGCCATTAAAATTATATGGAGTTATATAAGCAATATATAAAAAAATTTCTTATCTCAAATTGGCTTCTTTAGTAAATGTAATTTTAAATATTACAGAGTGTATCGTTGAAGCGCTACATAACCTCACTTTATTATTTCACATGCTAATTTAAATTTTTATTACTTATTTGGATTCATTAGCTAGTTTTAAGTAAAAAATTCTTAAGGTGACCTATGCCTAAAGTTAACAGTTTTTAAACTATTTTCAAATTTTGAAAGAATTACCATAATTTCACTGTCGAACTTTTTTGATACCTTACTTAAGCTCCAAAACCCTACATTGTAAGAACTTTTTAACTAATTTTCATAAACTAACTGCACTAAAGAATGTTGAAATACCCAAGCGATTTCCTCCTAACCAATAAATTTCATCTTTTTGCATATTTACATGACATTTTATTGGTTACCACAGTAGCTAATTCCAATTTGGAATTATCAACGATTTCATTTTGTACTGTGATTTATGTGTTTTTTTTGTTTTACTGATTAAATATTGGAGAATTAAAAAATTGTAATTTGTGTTTGTTTATCACAGGTAGCAGGTAGATACGTATATTTCGAATTTACACAAACGATTCGAATTTACGTAAATCTGATTGTGCACAAACAAGAAAAATAAGGAAAACCATTCTATACAATTTATAACCATTATTAAGACGATTAACTGTGGTCAACTTCCTAATTACAAATAATCAATTTCAAGAATGATTGTTCCAATTACGTATTGTTTATTATAACTATTTGGAAAATTGAAGGAAAAGCCATTTACATAGTCATTTCAGAAACTCACTAAATCTAAGATAATGTCAATGGGTTGATTTTAAAAGAGCTTTATAAACGTCTATGCGCGTCTATGTATTAGATGAGGGTGGACATTAATTTTATAACTAGTTTAGGGTTGCTGATACGACAAAATGTTGTTAAGATAATTTGTTTATTACTACAATATCTATAACTTTTATTAATAATAATTTTTAATTCCATGAATGGATTCCCCAAAATTTTGACTTAAACTTGACTTCCTTGCCTTATACAGTAAAAATAGCAATTTTTATTTTCTTTGTTTATTATAAATAATTACCTACTTACTGATAATTATTTTATATCATGAAAATTATGCTAAACTTTTTAGAAGACCCGGGGGGTGTAGGAGTCCAATCATAGCTGTTTCCAACAGGACCAAATGAAGCTAGTCCGTCCCTGGTGCCTGAATGTAAATCCATTATGTACTTTGCAACTCTCAAAAGTCGTTATTTTTAAGATTGAGTTGTAAACTAAAATCACATAAGGCTTAATGAGTTCAGAAACCATTATACTTCAGGGAATGGAAAATATAATTTCCATTCATACAAACATTGGATGACTATTTATGGTAACCAATAAGTTCACTAATGACTGCACAAAGAACAGTGTATTTTAACATGCAAGCACCCCAATTCGTCCACGAAACTGTTAATTTAAAAAGGCTATAATGAGATAAAGGTATATGATAGCGATCAACAAAAACGACTGATAAAAATCTTAGACTACGACATAAGGCTACTCGTAATTAGTAATTTACGATTTCAAACCGTTAAAAATGGTTTGACCACAGGTGCTTTCAAACGTAGAATGCGTTTTTCAAATCGCCTTACAACATTTCACAGTGTGGAATAAAATAAGGCTGCGTTGGTATACGTAGGCGGTTCACAAAACAAAATCAGGCGGAATTGGAAAACAAAAAGTCTAAAGCCGTGTTCAGACTGCTTACGTATCGGTATATCGTATTACCGCAGCGAAGCAGTGTGAACAATCAAAATTTGATAATGATGTAGTCAGTTAACCACTTAACAGATCACTTGTCCGAGTTTTTGCGGTTACTTATGAAATAATCATGCAGGTGAATCACTCTGGAATTCTGGATGTACACTCATTACCTAGTTTAATTGCCAAGTGCGATTATAGCTATTTCGATGCATGATTTGATACGCCTATTAGGATAGGGGACCTCAACAATGTTGTCAAACCCTCAATTTATCACTGTTTCTAGTTTCTTCCTACAATCTAAAGTATTTTGGAAGTTTGGCAACCATGTTCGAAATTTTCGACTTTGAATGTAAATATTTATAGAAAAAATACATCTGCAGTTGTTATTTCACATTAATTATTATAATAAACGTTATATTTTATAATAAATTAAATAATAAAGAAGCAACTCAAAGGCTTTCAGCAAACAAAGGCCGTTCGCTTCCAATCAAAAGATTTGAAAAGTTCGCTTTTAGAGAAAAACAAAAATTCTTTTAAAGAAAGCAATTTTCAGTTAAATAAATAAAAATAACGTTTTATGTGAAAAACTGCTACAATTTCCACAAACATCCTGTTTTGATTCAATAATTTATTAAAACGCTTCCATTATTTCTTTTCTCTAAACAACGCTCTTGTGTATTAAATACGCAAATTTTAGTTTATTGTAATTATTTATAGTACTCGAGTAAGAATAAAAGAATTACTTTCAAAAACTCCAATGTGGCCATAACAAGACTTTTTTGTACAAATTCAAGCACAAGCAGCATTTAAAATAAGAAAGTTAATTCTACTTCCGGTTAAAACGTAAGTCAAATTATAAAGTGTTTGGTATCATCGGATAGCTAAGTTTACGAGCTTTCAAAATATTGAAAAATATACAGGGTGTTCCATTTAAAAAAATAAAGTTGGTTCCATTTCCGGTTAAACGGGAAGTCTAAATATGAACTGTTTAGTATCATCTAACAGCTCATTGAACGGACTTTCATACTATTTGAAAATATACAGGGTGTTTCTTAAAACTTAAGGTATTTTTTACTGGTTTAACCGGAAGCGTTTTATTAACCGAAAATAGTGTCAAATAATAGATATTCCTATAAGTACCAATATTCAAATTTTTAGTTTTATCACAAAACAAATAACGGATTTTTAAATTTTGACTTTTTTTTCAAAAAATCATAACTCTGGTCCTAGAAACTTCTAACGAATAAAACGCGTATCATTCGATAAAGAACAGCAATGCTTATAACATATCCAAAAATGAAGAAAATGACCAAAACAGATTTAGAGAAAATCCATTTCAACGGGCAGACGAGCAGACAGTCAGACATGGAGGTACGTAAAGAATATAAATACAGAGAAATCTAGACAGAACTTTTTTCAACATTAAACCAAAAGAGTTTTGTAGTTAATTGGAAAAAAGGAAGTGCTTGTAAATTTTAATAAACTAAAACGAAGGTAATCAGTAAAAAGTAATATTGAAAAGGTTCATTTGCAACTTTCTCGGAATATTTTTCATTAAAGAAACTGAGAAAAATCCCTAATTGGATTTGATTTTAATTTACTTGCAAAAACCTTATTGTTTTAATAAAGAGAAATTATACAGGAGAAGTCAAAACTTTAGATTTAGTATATTATGATATAAGGACATAAAATGACGTTTCAAAGGCGAAAGCGGAGTCTAAAGCTTGGGTTTCCTAGAAAAGCGGTGCCGTCTAATAGCGGCCGTAATATGACGGCCAATGACGTCACAAAAAGCGTTTCCATATATTTAAATGTACATGGTTTCCTAGATAGCGGTGCTCTCTCACCGCTTTTAGGGATATTTTCGACTTCACCGCTACGTGACGTCACCACCGTCATATTACGGACGCTATTTGACGGTACCGCTATCCTAGGAAACCAAAGCTTAAGATCAAAAACTTTTACGTCTGTGTGTCATACAGTATTTTTCATTCGATTGAAAACAATATTTAAACGAATTGTACATAACCTCAAACATTTTGGCATAATAGTACGAGTAAATATTTTTTATAGACATCAGATAAAATAGGTACTTACCTATTAGGGATAAAAACTTTACATAAATGTCAATAGATGGCGCATCCGTCTAAGCATGATTATTGCTAAATGATAAATGCTATTTTACGGCCTCAAGACAGTAAAGTGGTTGCCATAGTAACAAAATCAAAATAATGATATGTTGATAAAAAAAAGGCAGACATTACGTTCAATATTAGAAGCGTAAAGTGTCGCATAGGATTCTTTCGGACACCTACGACATGGAGGTTTTTTTAGAAGTCATTGGCCGCTCAGTATGGTTACTACTACCCTTATTAAAACCTGCTTATATTCAGCAACGTGTTGAATTTCCAAGAAAAGGTTCCTTAATTAAGGGTCAAGCATTCTACGTTATCAAAAACATTCTAATTGCACCAAATGAGTCGCTAGCACAAATTATATATTTTTTTAATTTGTTAAAATAGCCCACCCTGTAAGTATCTAATTACATAAAAAGATTATCTAAACTCTTTTGCATCAACAAATTTTAAAAATTTTCACGAAAACGTAATTTAATCCAAGAGACCACCCGGTACATGTATCCATTATTGTAAAAGGAAAAAAATCAATGTATTTGATTTAGTGGTGTATAAAAATACGCATTTGGTAGAACAATACTAATAATACTGATTTTTGCACTTATAAATAATTCATTTACTTACAGCAGAAGAGATTTAACAAAGCAAAATCCTTTCAAAATTGTTCTTAGACAAAAGCAGTAACAAGGGAGGAAATGGAATAAATTTCGTATATTAACTTAAGATAAATAAGAAAAAAAAAGAGACGAACAAAAATTCCATGTAAAGTGATTCGTTAATTTCGGTTTTCTTTTCGAAAGTTACTTTTGCTATTTAATTATCTTGTGTACATCCCAATGGAGTTTAGTTATTAATTGCTTAATCAGGCAAATAAAAAAATTGAAAATAAATAATAAAATCACCAGCTAAGCGTCCTACATTTCTCTATACGATTTTATCGAAATTAACATTACAAGAATTGAGTTGTTGATTATAAGTAACTGTAAATCCGGTAAGTAATAATTTAGAAAATCTATAAATCGTGGTGAAATACAAAAAGTAATTTTATTAAACTTTTACAGATTTGACCTAAATCTGTTTAATTATAAGTATTATCTATGTAATTTTATCAAAATGTTTAAATTAGAATTTTGTTTTAATTACAAATAAGTGATGTACTGATGTATAAAGGTGATAATCGAATACGATTTTCACACAGCATCATTTTCTATTTAAAAGATACCGAATTGTTGATAATTAATTAAAAGATTTTGACAATTCTCTCTTTCAATACACACGAATGAGGAGGAGTTTCAAATTTTACAGTTACACTCGTCGATTCAATACACACGAAACACTTACTTTCTATATAGTAACAATTTAAAATTAAACGGATTTGAAGAATAAAAAAGAATTTTAATTAAATTTTAAACGGTAGCTCTAATTTTGGTAACGAGATTCTCCGTTTAACACACAATCATGAGTTGGATTTCCTAAAAGTCCATCTCATCGTTGCACGATTTCCATTTTTTACTTCCATATATTACGGCAAAATATAAAAAGTTATTAAGTAGAACAACCTGAGGCCGAAGAATACCTTGGCGTCTTCAACGTTTTTCTTATGCAAGTTACTTATTAGTGATTTGCAGAAAGAACATTTTAGGAAACTCATAGGTCAGAAAACCTTAAAATATTTTAGAACAACCCTCAACGTTTTGGAGGAAAAGTTGGCACTAGTAGTAAACCTCAAAATGGCTCTTAGGAAGTTTTACTCACGTAACCCCCTTAGTAATAATTTTAGAAAAAATTTTCATCTTAGGAAATTTAAAGGCAAGTATTATATCTGTGGGAAAACCTTAAAATAAAATTAGATTATCCAACTGCATTTAAAAAAATTTGCTCAAACTAAAGAGGACTAGTAATTAAGCTCAAATCGCTGGTTCTGAAGCTTTCCTTACGTAACCCCCTTAGTAATAATTTTAGAAAAAATTTTTATGACAGGAAACTTAAAGGGAAGTATTATATCTGTGGGAAAACCTTAAAATAAAATTAGATTGTCCAACTGCATTACAGAAAAATTTGCTCAAACTAAAGAGGACTAGTAATTAAGCTCAAATCGCTGGTTCTGAAGTTTTCCTTACGTAACCCCCTTAGTAATAATTTTAGAAAAAATTTTCATCTTAGGAAATTTAAAGGCAAGTATTATATCTGTGGGAAAACCTTAAAATAAAATTAGATTATCCAACTGCATTGCAGAAAAATTTGCTCAAACTAAAGAGGACTAGTAATTAAGCTCAAATCGCTGGTTCTGCAGCTTTCCTTACGTAACCCCCTAGTAATAATTTTAGAAAAAATTTTTATGACAGGAAACTTAAAGGGAAGTATTATATCTGTGGGAAAACCTTAAAATAAAATTAGATTATCCAACTGCATTGCAGAAAAATTTGCTCAAACTAAAGAGAACTAATAATTAAGCTCAAATCGCTGGTTTTGAAGCTTTCCTTACGTAACCCCCTTAGTAATAATTTTAGAAAAAATTTTTTATGACAGGAAACTTAAAGGGAAGTATTATATCTGTGGGAAAACCTTAAAATAAAATTAGATTATCCAACTGCATTGCAGAAAAATTTGCTCAAACTAAAGAGAACTAGTAATTAAGCTCAAATCGCTGGTTCTGAAGCTTTCCTTACGTAACCCCCTAGTAATAATTTTAGAAAAAATTTTTATGACAGGAAAATTAAAGGGAAGTATTATATCTGTGGGAAAACCTTAAAATAAAATTAGATTATCCAACTGCATTGCAGAAAAATTTGCTCAAACTAAAGAGAACTAGTAATTAAGCTCAAATCGCTGGTTCTGAAGCTTTCCTTACGTAACCCCCTTAGTAATAATTTTAGAAAAAATTTTTATGACAGGAAACTTAAAGGGAAGTATTATATCTGTGGGAAAACCTTAAAATAAAATTAGATTGTCCAACTGCATTGCAGAAAAATTTGCTCAAACTAAAGAGGACTAGTAATTAAGCTCAAATTGCTGGTTCTGAAGTTTTCCTTACGTAACCCCCTTAGTAATAATTTTAGAAAAAATTTTCATCTTAGGAAATTTAAAGGCAAGTATTATATCTGTGGGAAAACCTTAAAATAAAATTAGATTATCCAACTGCATTGCAGAAAAATTTGCTCAAACTAAAGAGAACTAGTAATTAAGCTCAAATCGCTGGTTCTGAAGCTTTCCTTACGTAACCCCCTTAGTAATAATTTTAGAAAAAATTTTTATGACAGGAAACTTAAAGGGAAGTATTATATCTGTGGGAAAACCTTAAAATAAAATTAGATTGTCCAACTGCATTGCAGAAAAATTTGCTCAAACTAAAGAGGACTAGTAATTAAGCTCAAATCGCTGGTTCTGAAGCTTTCCTTACGTAACCCCCTTAGTAATAATTTTAGAAAAATTTTTCATCTTAGGAAATTTAAAGGCAAGTATTATATCTGTGGGAAAACCTTAAAATAAAATTAGATTATCCAACTGCATTGCAGAAAAATTTGCTCAAACTAAAGAGGACTAGTAATTAAGCTCAAATCGCTGGTTCTGAAGCTTTCCTTACGTAACCCCCTTAGTAATAATTTTAGAAAAAATTTTTATGACAGGAAACTTAAAGGGAAGTATTATATCTGTGGGAAAACCTTAAAATAAAATTAGATTGTCCAACTGCATTGCAGAAAAATTTGCTCAAACTAAAGAGGACTAGTATTAAGCTCAAATCGCTGGTTCTGAAGCTTTCCTTACGTAACCCCCTTAGTAATAATTTTAGAAAAAATTTTTATGACAGCAAACTTAAAGGGAAGTATTATATCTGTGGGAAAACCTTAAAATAAAATTAGATTGTCCAACTGCATTGCAGAAAAATTTGCTCAAACTAAAGAGGACTAGTAATTAAGCTCAAATCGCTGGTTCTGAAGCTTTCCTTACGTAACCCCCTTAGTAATAATTTTAGAAAAATTTTTTATGACAGGAAACTTAAAGGGAAATATTATATCTGTGGGAAAACCTTAAAATAAAATTAGATTATCCAACTGCATTGCAGAAAAATTTGCTCAAACTAAAGAGAACTAGTAATTAAGCTCAAATCGCTGGTTCTGAAGTTTTCCTTACCCCCTTAGTAATAATTTTAGAAAAAATTTTCTTCTTAGGAAATTTAAAGGCAAGTATTATATCTGTGGGAAAACCTTAAAATAAAATTAGATTGTCCAACTGCATTGCAGAAAAATTTGCTCAAACTAAAGAGGACTAGTAATTAAGCTCAAATCGCTGGTTTTGAAGCTTTCCTTACGTAACCCCCTTAGTAATAATTTTAGAAAAAATTTTTATGACAGGAAACTTAAAGGGAAGTATTATATCTGTGGGAAAACCTTAAAATAAAATTAGATTATCCAACTGCATTGCAGAAAAATTTGCTCAAACTAAAGAGAACTAGTAATTAAGCTCAAATCGCTGGTTCTGAAGCTTTCCTTACGTAACCCCCTTAGTAATAATTTTAGAAAAAATTTTTATGACAGGAAACTTAAAGGGAAGTATTTTATCTATAGGAAAACCTTAAAATAAAATTAAATTTGCCAACTATATTGCAGAAACCTTAGATCAAACTAAAGAGAACTATCAATTAAGCTCAAATCGCTCGCTATGAAGTTTTCCTTACGTAACCCCCTTAGTAATAATTTTATAAAAAATTTTCATCTTAGGAAATTATTAGGTAAGTATTATATCTATAGGAAAACCTTAAAATTAACTTAAATTTCTCAACTGTATTGCAGAAACCTTAGGTGAAACTAAAGAGAACTGTAATTAAGCTCAAATCGCTAGTTATGAAGTTTTCCTTACGTAACCCCTCGCGTAACCCCCTTCGTAATAATTTTTTTAAAAATTTTCCTATTGGGAAATTTGAAGGTAAGCATTTTGTCTATTAGAGATTAGAGGACCCCATAAGTATTTGAAATTCGTCAACCGTTATAAAGGGACGATTACGTAATTTACACTACGGATAACTTGCAAAATTCTCCTTATTATGTTTTCATTTCCTCATTACTGTTTTCAAATAAAATACTTCTTATAAAATTAAAAAATGAGCTTATAGCATGATAATGTAAGCAGTGGTTTAAAAGCTTTGTCATTATTTTTATAAAACAATTAAAACTTACGAAGCTTTTAGGATTTACTCATTCATTATTTAATCTTTTAGGAAACAAGAGATTAACAACTCTAAATGGAAAAGCAAATTTTAATAGAAAACTATTTATATAATAATTTCTACTTCTCTATGTAAACATAGTAGTACACATTAAAAAGTTAAAATTAGTTTTCCTCGTGTTTTTCCTAATTTTTCATTTTTTAGTTCAGTCGTTTAATTTACTTCTAAAACTAAAAACAATGAGAGTCTTAAGTGCCTGTTGAATTAAATTTTAAAAGGGTATAGTTTTTGGTTAAACACTTGATTTGATTTATAAATCCTTTGCATCGTCCTCTATCCTCTTATTTAACGTAAAGAATTGAAGAAACGCCTCGTTTTCAAAGGACACAAGCGTATAAGGTATGTTTCCTGTAAGAAAAAATACTGGAAGAGCTCTGGAAGGGATGGTATCAAAATATGGGCTTCATCCAGAAACGGTATGAACGCAAGAAATTCTTACCATACTAGACAAAGTATGGTAACGTTAGGCAACCACCGTTACAAGCTTGCTAAAACTGTATGGAATATTAATTAATTTTCTCGGCGTATAAAAATATTTGAAAGAAAAGCTCGGATACGTCAATTTAAATTTAAAATTGCGCATTTTTTGACACTAAAATAATTTATACAGGGTGAACTATTTCGAAGGTACGACGTCATCAACAATTTTTGTAAATGGAATACCCTGTAAATTTTATTATTTTTAGACTCTTCATCAAGAGAGCTAATTTCAAGTAATTTATATTACACTTATGCCCGGTTGTATAAAACATTTTAATCTGAAAATTAGATTTATGATTCTTAAATAATGGCAACGTTACACAATAGATAAATAAATGAAAATGTCAAAGTTTGACGTTTGGAACAAAAAAGAACTTAACCTCATATTTTAATATTTATTTACAAACGTCATAGTTACCAGTATGGGTGGTCTTATTATCTTATAATAAATATTTTTGAGGGTAAATAAATTGATTTGATTTGACGTCAATCTCTGACGTAACATTGTGTAACGTTGCCATATCAAAATATTACAAAACTAATTCTCGGATTATTAAAATACAATTCTCTTTTATGCAACCGGGCGTTAGGGTCTAAAGTTGGTAATTGGTAATGGTAACTAAAGAGGTCAAAGTACCCCTCCTCGACAAAATCAATATAAATAACCCCCTTATTCATTTATCTAATGGCAACCTTCATTTTGAGAGGATTTATTGTTGATGTATTCGAAAGCGCCACAAAAATATTATCGCCACCCCTTCCTCAATCAATAAGTCATTTATATAAAAAATAAAACTTATTATGACTCATTTCGAATTTTATTGTTCGTTTTATTGGAACTAAAATTTGGATTTAATCTGAAACGAAACTAATTTAATTTTATGTTTTCTGGATAACGTTTATACGTTTAATTCGACGATTTAATTTGATTAACCATAACTTAATAATAAACGGTTATTTATTTAAGCCTTGAGAATAAAATAAATTATTTTTCCATTTTTTCTTTTATTTTAAAATTACATTTCTAACCTAAATTCCTTTTATATTATACCTACTCTGAGATGTAACTGTTGCGAGTAGTTGAATTTTTAAAATTCCAAGCTCAAAATATGAATGGCTTGCTTGTGGTAATATCAAAAGTACACACAATTGAAGTTGAAGAAATTTAAATTGTTCATTTCAACATAACTCTATTTCTAATTTTCTACAATTAATTACCCTCACAGTGTTAGTCTTAATATAATTTGTAACTGTTATGGTTTCATTAGGTTCATTTATATCTCGCTAATGAAAGTTAAACAAATGTTCCCGAGGGTAAACGAAAAACCAAATAAAAGGACAAATTGTTATGTAATGACCCCTCTTTTTTTGCACTTGCTCTTTATTATTCAATTATTTATAATTATTGCTTTTGCAAGAAAAATATTTTTGATACAAACACGAGTTAATTAAAACTTTGTTTGCTTTGTGGAAAGAATATCAGCTTTTAATTTTCTCACCGTTTTAATAACAAAATGTTCAAATGTGGGCATTTATAAAACGCGAAACTACTCGTGGATGGGCTATTAATTGCTCGATGAGAATTGAGAAAGTTAAAGTTCAAAAGGTTGTAATTCGTCATGTAAAAAAATACCTAATCTTAGTAGTCATAATGGATCGTTTGATTTATTACAAAATGTAAGAATTAATTATTGTCTTAAATGGCCTTAATAGACATAAAATTGAGGACAAATCTTACCGATTTACGAAAAAGCCTCAAAACTTTAAATTACGATTCTTTCATATTTTTATAAAATGTAAATTTTCAACACGATGTAATAACAAGGTAAGTCAAATAAAAAGGAAACTTCTTTAAAAGGTGTTGAATTTTCGTTAAAAGGTTTATGTTTCAAAGCCTTTTGTCGTCGACACTGCAAGCATGTAACCTTAAATTTTCTTTTACAAAGATATTTTTTCTCCTCAAACCTTTTGATTTTCACAAAAAAAATAAAAAGTGAAAACACTTTTCAATACCTTCAAAACAGTTTAATAGTTTTTCCCAAGCAATTTTCTACAGAGAAGTTGTTTTTAACTCGGTAGCAACAGTTGTTGGCTTTCTAAAAGCAAGTTGGTAGAATTGAAACATGCAATTTTAATGACATTAATAGTTCAAGAAGTTGAAATCTTACTAAAAAGAAGAGTAAAATATGGCGAAAAACAATTTTCCCTATTTTACAACCAACTCGATCACAAGCCACAAATTTCTCTATTAATGTCCATTTTCTTTTATAAATATTTTAGTGCACATCATTGGTATAGTGATTCACTGGTGATGAATATTTATATTAGGGATATTTTCGTTAATATTTAGGCATTTCCTTTTGTTGTGGTATATGTTTTATAAAACCCATTTGTATGATTTCCACCGGACTAAAATGATTAGCTTATTAAGGGTAACTCAAACCTATTTAGTTCTTTTGGAAGTAATTTTCTAATCAGTTTTGTAACAAACTTCTTTTTAAAACAGTTTATTCACCCTAATTTTCCGAAAATGCGTTTGTCACGTAAAACTAATAATAAGCGAGTGCAAAAGAAAAACTACGACGATATAGAACTTTTTTATTTGGGTAATATTTCTGGTTTTTCTCAACTTGCCAAGCTGTCAATAGCAAATTTGATTCTCTTTAATTTTTCTTAAATGAGTATTCACGTAAGGTTAATAATCAGCGATATCACAAGAAAACCTGCTATCTCACACATTTCATATTTTTCTACACTAAATTTTGACTTAGCTCATATTTCAGTGTTTTCTTGAAACAAATTCTTCTATGTTTCCGATGGCAAATTTAAATCTCTTTAATTTTTATAAAAGAAGGTTTCCACGTAAAACTCATAATAAGCGAGATACAGAGAAAAATAGCGATGACAAAAATTTATTGTTTTGCTACACTGATTTTGTGCATTTGAGCATATTTCAGGTTTTCCTCAAGACAAATTCAAAATTATAAAATGTTTTCCCGTGTTTTCAACAGAAAATTTTAGTCTCTTTAATTTTCCTAAAATGAGTTTTCGACGTAAAGTAAGTAATAAGCGAGATATCCCCAAAAAACTGCAATGCCTCTATTGTTTTCCAACACCGACTTTTTAACTTAGCGCAAATTTCAGGTTTTCCTCAAGACTTATTTAAAATTTTAAAATATTTTCCTGCGTTTTCCATAGACCATTCTATTTTTTTAAATTTTCCTAGAATGAATTTTCCGCGTCAAGTTAATAATCAGCGAGATATCACTGAAAAACTGCGATCCCATTTTATTGTTTTGCTTACACCGAATTTTTACATTTGCCCATACTTCAGGTTTTCCTCTAGAGTTTTTCAAAATTATAAAATGTTTTCCTGCGTTTTCCATAGACAATTCTATTCTTGTAAATTTTCATAAAATGATTTTCACATAAATTTAATAATAAGCGAGATATCACCGAAAAACTGCGATGCCACTTTATTGTATTGCTTACACCGACTTTTTGCATTTTCCCATATTTCAGGATTTCCTCAAATTTTAAAATACTTTCCTAGGGTTCTCCATACACAATTTTATTCTTTTTAATTTTCTTAAAATGAATTTTTTACGTAAAGTTAATAATAAGCGAGATATCACCGAAAAACTGCGATCCCATTTTATTGTTTTGCTTACATCGACTTTTTGCAATTGCCCATATTTCAGGTTTTCCTCTAGAGTTTTTGAAAATTTTAAAATGTTTTCCTGTGTTTTCCATAGACAATTTTATTCTTGTTAATTTTCCTAAAATGAATTTTCAGATAAATTTAATAATAAGCGAGAATAAGCGACATATCACCGCAAAACTGCGATGCCACTTTATTGTATTGCTTACACCGACTTTTTGCATTTGCCCATATTTCAGGTTATCTTCAAGACTTTTAAAATTTTAAAATGCTTTCCGGCGTTTACCATACACAATTTTATTATTTTTAATTTTCCTAAAATGAATTTTCTACGTAAAGTTAATAATAAGCGAGATATCATCGAAAAACTACGATGCCATTTTATTGTTTTTCTTACCTACACCGAATTTTTCCATTTGCCCTTTAGGTTTTATCAAAATTTTAAAATGCTTTACGGCGTTTTCCACAGACAATTTTATTCTTTTTAATTTTCCTAAAATGAGTTTCGTACTAAAATTAATAATAAGCCAGATACTTACCGACAAGAAACTGCAATACCACTTTATTGTTTTGCAACACCCCCTTTTTGCATTTTTCTCAAGACAAATTCGAAATGTTAAAATGTTTTTGGGTGTGTCCATAGAAAATTTTATTCTCTTTAATTTTCCTAAAATGAATTTTTCACGTAAAATTAATAATAAGAAAGATACCGACGAAAAACTGCGATGCCACTTTATTATTTTGCTACACCGACTTTTTGCATTTGCGCATATTTCAGGTTTTTCTCAAGACAAATTCAAAATTTTAAAATGTTTTCCATCAAAAATTTCATTCTCTTTAATCCCCTTAAAATGAGTTTTCCACGTAAAATTAATAGTAAGCAAGATACCAGAAGAAGAGCTTAAAAAATTCAAGGGATTTTCTGCTTATAGAATTTTTTGATGTCGATATTTCGAGTTTTTCCTGAACATTTCAAGTATTTCAAATCGCAAATTATAAACTCTTTAAGTTTTGTAATTTAATATTAATCTTAAAATGAGTTTACCACATACTTATTATGCTTATTAAGTGAGCTACAAATGAAAACCACAATGGGGACAATTTAAATGTCGTGTATCGTGTAAAAACTATTAGGACAAATTGTTGAGGTAGGTGTAAAATCACACACTTTTACAAGATTCCCACACTTCTACACTTAAAAAATATGACCTCCAAGGTCACAAAGTTAATTGCTTTCCCAAGTGCCATCAATTAAGGATTTAAATTTTCTGTAATACCTATCTTTAATAATTAATTAAATGCACACTTATAAGCAATCAGAAAAAGCAATACACTCGAGGCTACAATCAACTTAAAAGTATAAAATTTCGACAAAACTAAATATGTAAATTGTTAAAGAGATGATTTATGTTTCACCCAATTCTCATAAAAAAATAGCCAAATTTGCAAAAACACGCTTGAATTGTAGAAAGTTAAGCTGGCGCTACCGAGTTTTCCGGTTTCCCGACTCGCCTACAAGTATAACAAAATAATAACATTATTAAGTTTTTGACTTGAAAAATAATAAGTAAAAGAGAAATGTGTTACGGAACATACACACAATTCTTTATGGATATTTTGCAGGCAATTTATTTTATTCTTAAGAGGGTTACAGTTATGTGTGCGTTAAAGCATTTGTTATTTTGTTCAGGTCTTAAGTTTTTTTATATTTTTATTTATGAGTATGGGTTAAAAGATGAAGCCTCTTTTATATACGCAATTCTGACAATTTAAAGACCAAAAATATTTCACCTAAATCGTTAAGTTGATTTCTATTTTTTTTTGTTAAATTTAACTCGACTTCCACTTTTTTGTCTTCGAAATGGGTAAGATCATAATTAAGGGTTGCGGTTACAGATAAAACCGTATAATGTTAGTTCGATGCAGTATGTTATCTCGAATAGGCACATTTAAGGAAAATTTAGGCACATCATTTTAGTAATCCGAGAGAGTCTTGCCACAAGTAACAAAACCCTAGTCCCGTAAATTAATGTCTGTCTTTGACCAACTGTTTGTGGTAAAAAGTTAGTAAAACGAGAGGGGTTGTGAAACTAAAACTATCATTATCATTATTAACAAATTAAAAATGAGTAAATGAGAGAAAATGTCATCGAAGTTTGTTCGGAATTTGAATAATATTAAACGAGCTGGTTTTTTTGTTCGACGGATGTGATTCACGTTAATTTGCATCTGATTTGATGTTGATTACAGATTATTCACATCTAACGGGTCTGTAGTTAAAAAATCATATAAATGGAACTAATTTTGCGAATTTAACAATAAAAGATTGTCTTTTAAATATTACCTAAGAAGTCAAAGAAGGAAGTAAACTTTTGTAATATAAGTTGACGAGACTTAAAAGTTCACTTAGAAAATAACCGACTCTTTTATTAACAGTTAGTCAGTCTGTTCTGCACTCGGAATACATAATATTATTACTCGGGTTTGCAACAACTGTTGCATAACAAAATTCACAACGCCTTTTTTAAAAACAAAAAAGTAGCTTCCCAACCGTTCCCAACTCTTCTCTGCCGCATAGTGAACCGAACAGCAACAACAGAATTTAAAGTTGCAATTATCATTTGTATGGAAATTTTAGGAAAGTTTTTAGTATAATTAAATTGAAGAAAGTTGTTGGCGTGATTGTGTGTTTACTGAATTTGAAAAGATTTATTCGGTTGACAAAGTAACAATTTTTTCTTAAATTTTAAACACCCAAATGGTTCAAACTCGAACTAAACTTGTACGATATGACCCTAGGAATATTAGACTATTGTTTTGTTTTCGGCCTGTCTATCAAGGGTAAACTATCAGTATCTAAAGTCGGATGGAGGTTTAACCCTTGGGATTATTAAAATACGCACAGTTCCCCACCGTATAGTCAAAGGTTAACACCAATAAGGGAATGAGTGAAAATATCCAAAGATTAATTTATTAGGTGTTAAAATCGAAAATTATTGTGGAAATCTATACATAAAATCAGAAAGTTACATCAAACTAATAATTTCAAATTTTAATTAGAATCGAGAAAAGCTAGTAAGGAAAACTTTTCATTTCGTATGTATTTATCGTTTAATTTTAATTAATTAACTGTCGAGCCAAAAAAAGCCACTTTTTTCCGCATGAAACATACTATTTTTCCTTAAAACGTAAAAAATTAATTAAAATTTAAAAATAACGTACAAAATAGAAAATATTTAAAAAACGCCATCTCTAGTCAATTACTTGTAGTTTAGTTGTCAAACATTTGACAATTTTTGTTTGTGTTTCAAGGCAATCGCTATTTCTGGTCATTTTAGAAATAATCAAATTAAATTTCTGGCGTTATAAGTACCCAAAATCAGGTTTAGCACGAATTAATTCTCATGAATTAATTCAGTGAAGTAATTCGTGAATTAATTCAAATGAATTTTTCAAAAACAGTCATGAATTAAATCACATTTTCAATTGGTATAATTCCAAAATCAAAATTGAATTTACTTGACTTCAGTGTTAACAGTGTTAATTAGAAAATCTCGAGAAAAATAGGCAAAACGCAAAAATGCTATGACAGTTTTGTTTGGTTTTAAGTTTAATAACTAATTGTTTAGACGTTCGGACAGATGATTGTTATTTTTTACACCTATTTTTTTTATATTTTAGGACTATTATTTACAAGGTTGGAATAAGTCGCCTTTTTTTATAAAAAAAATCAAAAAAGTCGGACTTTTTTAATTAATTCAGAATTTTATGAATTAATTCAAATTTTTGAAGTTTACTTTTATTGTGTACTCCACAGTAAATAGAAATACCTACTGAAAATTGAAATACAAAAAAATAGGTGTAATAATAAAAATCTTCTGTTCGAACGTCTACACTATTTGCTGCTAAACAAACCCAAAGAAAACTGTCATAGCATTCTTGCGTTTTGCCTGTTTTTCTCGAGATTTTCTAATCACTTTAACACTGAATTCAAGTAAATTCGATTTTAATTTTGGAACTTTTTTGGAAAATTCATTTGAATTAATTCACGAATTCGATGAATGAATTCATGAGAATTAATTGTGATTTAATTTATAACTTTTTTGGAAAATTAATTTGAATTAATTCATAAGAATTTAATTGTGATTTAATTCATAACTTTTTTGAAAAATTCATGTGAATTAATTCATGAGAATTAATTGTGTGATTTAATTCATAACTTTTTTGAAAAAGTTATTTGAATTAATTCATATAAAATTAATTGTGATTTAATTCATAACTATTTTGGAAAATTCATTTGAATTAATTGTGTGATTTAATTCATAACTTTTTTGGAAAAGTCATTTGAATTAATTCATATAAAATTAATTGTGATTTAATTCTTAACTATTTATGAAAATTCATTTGAATTAATTCAATTAATTCATGAGAATTCAATTAATTCATGAGAATTAATTGTGTGATTTAATTCATAACTTTTAGCAAAATTCATTTGAATTAATTCATAAAAATTAATTAAGATTAACTTTTTTGGAAAAATCATGTGAATTAATTCACGAATTAATTCAATGAATTAATTCATGAGAATTAATAATGTGATTTAATTCATAACTTGAATTAATTCACGATAAATTAATTAATGATGAATTAATTCACGAGAATTAATTGTGTGATTTCATTCATAACTTTTTTGGAAAATTCATTTGAATTATTTCACAAATTAATTCGATGAATTAATTGTGATTTAATTCATAACTTTTTGGAAAATTCATTTGAATTAATTTATGAGAAATAATTGTGTGATTTAAGTCTTAACTTTTTTAGAAAATTAATTCACGAATTTATTTCACTGAATTAATTCATGAGATTTATTTCGTGCCAACCCTGGTTATTTTTATTTCAGTTTTCAGTAGTTCTATTTACTGTTGAGTACACAGTAAAAGTTTACTTCAAAAGGTCTGACAGAGTTAATTCAAATAGTCCAACTTTCTGATTGTTCTATAAAAGTCACCTGTCCAACCCTGGGTTCCGACCCTGTCCAAAACTAATTTGGTTTATTGATTTAGATGCAGAATTTTAGGCTCTAACACTTTTATTTGAAGACTTTTTTTTTAAATTAATTTGAGGAGCAGGAAATTACCAAAGTTTGATTTTACACGTAAAACGTTATGTAATTCAGTAGTAATTAATAATGTAATTCAGTCACGCTAAAAAAAAGAGGGTGTAGAGGACACGAAAGGGGGAGGAATCCTCTTTTTCTTTAGAAATGTGTTTGGAGAAGGTAAAAATACTAAAAGTCCACGGGGTTTTAAGTCACCGGGGGGCTAAGGAAAAGAAGGGGTGGAAACATCCCGTTTTTTTGGTTTTTGCCTATATCTAGAAAACGGTGGGTCCTAAGAAAAAAATTACTTTTAGCAAAATGAAAGCTTATGAAGTTTCCTACAAGATTTATATTCTGTTTCTCTATATTTCTTATAGTTTTCGAGATATCAGCTCGCAAAAAATTGCGAAAAGCGATAACTCCGTACCTCAGTTGAAGATAAAATAGTAAGAAAATTTAATGCTCTACAACTCCTTTTCTGAAGACTTTTACTGTAAAACAAAGAACTGAGGTGCTAGAGGCAAAAGTTTGAGGAAAAACCTAAGCCAAAAAAATTTTTTTTTTGATACAATAACGATTTTTGCGGGCGGACATCCCGAAAATTATAGGGAATAGAGAAAAAATGACTAGAAACAATCTTGTAGGAAATTTGATAAGCTTTCATTTTGCCAAGAATAATTTTATCCCTAGGACCCACCGTTTTCGAGATGTAAGCAAAAACCCCAACAATCTCCTAACAACTGCAAACACATTCCTGAAGAAAAAAAGTTCCATCCTCTTCCATGTCCTCTAGACCCCCTTCGTTGACTTGACTAATGACCGAGAAGTCCGATCACCACATTCGCCACCCTGCAATATACACACCGAGGGGTTATCAACTCTCTGGAGTCGGTGTAGAAAAATTGAGCTGTCAATGGTAGTCATCTGCAGTCAGTGTACAAATTAAAAACAGTGGTTGACCTCTCGATACGCATAATATTCCTTTTAGGGATCGTTCGGACACCCGGTATAGCACTGAGTAGGTACAAAAGTAGAAACATTTCTCGGCAGCACTTCAACTCTTATTGAAAACAGTCTGAGAGTTTTTTTTTACACAATAAGGCAATAAATTTAATAAAAATTCTGAACATATTTGATATTTACAGCAAGAATTTTGATACAAGAAGTGTAAAATATACACTTATAGTAAAAAGTGAAATCAATTCATCTCTAGTCCGAGTTGTACGATTGAAAAAAATTTGTAATTATTGTCAATAAAAGAAGCAAACTGTTCATCAATACAATAAAGCAAATGAAAATAGCCCTGTGAAAAACAATACTGTACTAATTACAGCTAATTTTCTAGACTTCCAACACAAAAACAAAACCCGTTGTTACATAGAAAATCTCTAATCGATTCCACAACATTTATGTAACACAAAGTAATTATAACGTATTTAATTTCTTTACCAGAAAAAAACTAAACCAACTAGAGGTGTACATATAAATGCAATTGCATTAGTTGCCTTACAGCAATTATCCATGTTACAGCAATAAACTATTCATTTTGGTAGACTGCTTTCCGGTATAGGCGTTTTAATTAAAAATTTTCATGTAGAAGAAAAAAAACACCTCCAAGTAATTTGTTTGAACTTTAACCACTAAAACAAATATTCCACACAGGAGGGGTTTCTTTAAGGCTTTAGGCAAATGTTTTTCATATAAACGGAAGTAGGAAGAAGTAATAGGTTTAATTTAAAATTAATTTATATTAAAAACGTCACTTCTAAATAAAGAAAAATATATTCAATTGCCTAACGAAAGAAAAGGATAATTATAGAGATGAAAAACGTAGATAAAGTTTGGTTCTTTTATTTATTGTAATTATTGTTAGTTGTGTATAGTTTTTTAATGAATGAAAAAAATTACATAATTTAACTTTCTCTTATAATTTACAAGAATTTTATTGAATTAACTATTAAGACATAGCATAATTGGATGTATGGGAGAAAAATTGAATTAAGAGGTTATTTTTTGGGTCGGGTAAAGAACGCGTGTCAAGAGAAGAAGCATCCCCAACAATCTCAAACCCTTAATCGGTCACAATCATTCGTCTATCCTTTCTTGATAAAAATTTCATTTCTTATGTTAACCCCATCAAGAATAAAACTCGGAAGAAAACTGCCAAGTTCAATGACAATAAAAATCAACGAGTGGAAAAAGTGTTACAAATCTGCATTCGTGCATAAATTTTGGACAACAAAATAAAAATTAATTTTTAAACAGAAAGTAACCGAACTATTTATTTTTTAAATCCGTATCAATTCTAAATTACAATTTTCTTTAACGACATCGTTTTCATGCTCGGATAGTTATAAATTATTTGACCGGATGATTTTATTTGTGATCTAATAATTTCAACAATTTACAATGTTTAACAAGGTGAATATACAATTTCACAACTTTATCAAATTCCACATATTTTAAACAAAATTACGCTTATGTAGATTATCCAACAGATTAACATCTCGCGTTGTCATCAACAAACTGATGCTCTGATGGTAATGTACAGCTTGAAGCTCTGAAACTACGTACATGTTACTCGCATTTTCCCTAAAGGCAACGATTGTATCTTTACCTCCAGGATACTCAAAAAACGTCAAGCTCATATACATTTCAATTTTTAAATAAAATAAATTTGAATTACGTTTTTTCGTTTCAGCTGAAACCTGAAACGATCATATGACTGGAATAATTGCATGTTTCAGAATTTTAAAAATTTTCACGTAATTTAATACTTTTAAGACATTCTTTGAGAATAAGAAATCTCGCGAGATTTTAAAAATCTGCAGGATTTGTCTACAAAATGAAATCCAAGCATTTAAAGCAAGTCTCTAAGGAATACAACAAGCTGTTACACTCGTTTTGCGATTTTCAGGATTTAACCACCGGTTTGAAAGCTCAGAGTGATTTTAAAGGCGTACAAATATTAGAATGGATTCTAAAAATCAAAAACAACAAATAAACCCGAAGGTAAACCAAAATACAACTCATATGTGGAATTGGGGACATCTATAAAGGCCATCTCATCTAAAGGCCGCGCCACACACCTCCAGTAAGGCTGTTTACACTGCACAGGCCAAACCGGCCGCCTGAACGATGTCCAGACACTTGCGCGATGACCAGAGGCTTAAGCCTTAATTCGAATAGTAATATAAAAAAAGACGGCGCCACACACACAGGCTTCCTTTCGAAGCGTCTGGACATCATTCAGGCGGCGGATTCGTCCTGTGCAGGCAAGGCAAGCTTGTGTGTGTGGCGCGGCCTTAAAGCGCTAAATCATTACCAAATGCTTTAAATACTAAAGCCCAAACCGGCCGCCTGAACGACGTCCAAACACTCGCGCAATGGCCAGAGGCTTAAGCCTGCGCCACACATACAGGCTTGCCTTCCGAAGCGTCTGGACATCGTGTAGGCGGCGGATTCGGTCTGTACAAGTAAGGCAAGCTTGTGTGTGTGGCGCAGCCTTAAAGGGCTAAATCATTCCCAAATGCTTTAATTTCTAAAGCCTGCACCACACAGGCCGAACCGGAGCGTCTGGGAATCGTTCAGACGACTAGCACAGACCAAACCGGAGCGTCACGGACATCGTTCAGGCTCCGGTTTTGCCTGTGCAGATTGGTCGGCACAGGCCAAACCAGAAGGTAAACTTGTGTGTGGCGCGGGCTTTAAATTACAGTAAGAGAATGAGCTCAGAAGAGTCAGATTAAACAGAAGAACCTTACACTTTAATACGAGCTTTAAACGTCTTTACAATCAATGCACCTTGGATGTTTTCGAAGGCACAGGTAGATCGTGGGAAGGGTCGCACTCACACAATTCGGTATTAATTTCGCTATTTAAGTGGCTCCTTTGCACACAGCTCGCCTACAGAAAAATTTGAATTTGAACCATACTGGATAAATCAATTATTATTCAATAGCCCCCTTTTAAAATAATTTTAAAAACGCTCCTGAGTTACTTTTCTTTCAACTATTATTTTATAATAGTTTAATCAATTAAAAATCATATAAATCTAATCTAAGACTGGAAATAATTAGAAATTCACATTGCACGATTTTGAATTTGCCGCCAAACTTATTTCAATAGAAGGTTTCAAAAAAGGCATTTGAACGTTTTAAAATTTAACTAAACATGTAATACAGCTATTTTGAAGTAGTACAAACTCAAATTTAATATAAAAATGTTGTAAAATTGAAAATATTTTACAAATTGTGACGTCACGATAAGAAAATTATGATTCATGAAAATTTCATGTTGTGTAACTTTTGGCTAATGGATGAAGCGATCTTATTGTTAATAATTGCACAAATGTTATGCATAATAAACAAAAATAAGCCACATTAGTATAATTTTTTAACTTGAAACAAATTAAAATTCTTTTCTATTGAGGTTAAAAAGCTCACCGTTGAAAAAGCCGCTATTTTTGCAATTTTCACCAAATGAAAGTCAAAATACACACAACACTAATAAAAGGGCACAATTTATAATTTTAAATTGATTTTAAAACTTCCACATACCTACTTTGAAAAACTATTAATTGAAATACAAAAATCAAGATAGTGGTTACAAGTTTTAACTTTGTCGCGACCATTGTTTTATGTTATTCGATAAATGTCATTTTGAAAGAAAGTGGTGCCATCTTAATAAATAAAAATTAATTACAGGTGCAAATTCTTAAATTGTTTAATTTACAAATAATTTATTTTGCAAATTTTGATTTAATGGCATAATTAATATACTTATTTTAGAAAAATTGCAATCGTTGTTACCGGCATTATAGTGACCTAGTTTAGCGCGGACATTAGAATAAAGCGGCAAATTCAAAAACATTAGAGTTGGAAGAACAGTGCTAGCGAAAAATAAAGACAATAATAATTATTATTTTTATTTAAAAATATATTGTTGATGTATGTACAGGGTAATTCAAAATATTTTAATTATTTAAAACAAACGACTAAAATTAACAGGGTTTCCCTTTTTCTATTTTTCTAATTTTCGCTTTAACCGGAAGTGATTGTAAAACAGAAGTACGATCAGCAATATTATGTTTACCATCTTCCTGATTTGAAATGTTAAAAAATATACAGAGTGTTCCGTTTAAACACAAAGGACCATATGAATAAAAAGAACTATAAACTTTTGTGATTTTAATAGTAGATACTTATAAGGTGTCTAAACGGCGTGTCACCCCCGATTAGAGGGATGAAGCGTTTCTAGACACCCTATGGACCTTAAATTAGATAGCAGGGTAAATCATATCCCAAAGATCGCTATAAAAGTTTAAATTTCCACATTAATTTTTGAGTTATAGGTATCGAAAGTTAAGATGGTTTTAATACTTTAAATAGAAATCTCTCTGCAAAATAGAAGACTCAAAAAGTTTTATTAAACAAGACACCTTTGATCGACGACTTTCGAGTGAAGATGCAGTCAGAAGCTTAAGTTAAATCGACTTGAGATAAACATTGCACTTTAATTCAAAATTGCACAAGATCTTAATTATTTGTGGCAGTAATTTGTGAATAAAATTTAATTACATTTGTAGCAAACTACGAACCAATGAACTTTACTAGCAAATGTCTGTTAAATCTATATTTCATTTCATCTCTCTCGCAAAATTTAGTACGAAAATGATATCTCTTGCAAGATAACTCGGTCGAGTCTCCGATTTAATCCAAAACTTTGTGACCAACGTTATCAAATGGCCTCAAAATTAACAAAGTCTCGAGCATAATTATTTTCATTTAATTAAAATTTGTTGAGAAACAGGTATAATTACTTAAACACAAGTTGAAAATGCAACGCTTATAATTAATTTGATGCAGTTAAGAACATTCTTGGTTATTTGAACGCACTCGAAGATCATGTTTTTTAATAAAAAAACAACTAAACGCGCATTTTTGTAATAAGATAACAAACAAGATGTTTGTGAAAAAATTTTCCTACTTTTAAATCACGCAAATTGTACATTACAAACCTCCCTTTAAATATAGGACACACAAAGAGCAATACAAACAACCCTCTTCGTTGTTATCAGATTAGTATCTAGTACTTGTCTGTTGTGCAATTATACGTAATCTATTTTGCATCTTTTAGAAATAAGACCTCGTTGATACCTAGTGTAAAGCATCAGGAGATTCAGGAGAGCTTTATTTTTATTTTAGTTTTTATAATTAAAAAACAGTCTTTTATTGAGATTTTAAAGGGGAAACGTACTAAAATATTTAAATTTAAACGTTTTATAAGTTTATTCAGTTTTGTGCTAATAATAACGCTTAAAAATAAGCTATGGTAGTCGTTAACTGTTTTAATATGGCTTAACAGCTACTGTCACCTGTCATGGCGTGACATTTAAGTTTTTAACTGTTACAATATGGAATAACAGCCATTTTGTGGTCTATATTAACAGTTATATATAAACAAATAAACATCTTATAATATGAAATATCTCTCGTAAACGCTCATTACACGGCATATTAGTCTTAAACATCCGTAAACAGGTGTTGCAGTGTCGTTAAGGTTCGTAATATGGCACAATTGTCGTTAGCGTCAACCACGTTATGAAATTACAGTCGTTAACCTACTCAATACTCGTCCTCGGTAAGTTCGAATAGTCGTTAATAGTCAAGACGCGTAACAGTTGTTAAAAGTCGCCCACTTCATAGTCAAAAGTCAATAATTAATTGTCCTAATAATTTGCATAAGCCGTGGTTTTAGTCCATAGAGCTATAAGAGCCATTAACAGTCATGAGATAGAGTAACAGTCGTAAAAAGTCGGATACGACATAACCCTATTTGACGCCGATAACAAGCGATAGCAGTCGTTAAAAGAAAGTCATAATTAATTGTACTTATCTTTCATAAACCGTCATTATAGTTCTTGGTAAGCTAGAAGAGCCGTTAACAGTCATGAGATGGCGTAACAATCGTTAACTTTCTTATTCCGACATATCAGTCCGTAACGTGCTTTTATAGTCGATGTAACCGTTCTTGACACCGATAATAAGCAATAGCAGTCGTTAAAGGCCGTGAGAGGTCATAATTTATTGTACAAGTCGTTCATAAACCGTCATAATAGTCCCTGGTAAGCTAGAAGAGTCGTTAACAGTCATGAGATGGCGTAACAATCATTAACTTTCTTATTCCGACATATCAGTCCGTAACGTGCTTTTATAGTCGATGTAACCGTTCTTGACACCGATAATAAGCGATAGCAGTCGTTAAAGGCCGTGGGAGGTCATAATTAATTGCCCTAGTCGTTCATAAAATGTCATAATAGTCCATGGTAAGCTAGAAGAGCCATTAACAGTCATGAGATGGCGTAACAATCGTTAACTTTCTTATTCCGACATATCAGTCGCTAACGTGCTTTTATAGTCGATGTAACCGTTTTTGACACCGATAATCAGCGATAGCAGTCGTTAAAAGCCGTGAAAGGTCATAATTAATTGTCCTAGTCGTTCATAAACCGTCATAATAGTCCATGGTAAGCTAGAAGAGCCGTTAACAGTCATGAGATGGCGTAACAATCGTTAACTTTCTTATTCCGACATATCAGTCGCTAACGTGCTTTTATAGTCGATGTAACCGTATTTGACACCGATAATCAGCGATACCAGTAGTTAAAGGCCGTGAGAGATCATAATTAATTGCTCTAGTCGTTCATAAACCGTCATAATAGTCCCTGATAAGCTAGAAGAGCCATTAACAGTCATGAGATGGCGTAACAATCGTTAACTTTCTTATTCCGACATATCAGTCGCTAACGTGCTTTTATAGTCGATGTAACCGTATTTGACACCGATAATCAGCGATACCAGTAGTTAAAGGCCGTGAGAGATCATAATTAATTGCTCTAGTCGTTCATAAACCGTCATAATAGTCCCTGGTAAGCTAGAAGAGCCATTAACAGTCATGAGATGGCGTAACAATCGTTAACTTTCTTATTCCGACATATCAGTCGCTAACGTGCTTTTATAGTCGATGTAACCGTTTTTGACACCGATAATCAGCGATAGCAGTCGTTAAAAGCCGTGAAAGGTCATAATTAATTGTCCTAGTCGTTCATAATCCGTCATAATAGTCCCTGGTAAGCTAGAGGAGCCGTTAACAGTCATGAGATGGCGTAACAATCGTTAACTTTCTTATTCCGACATATCAGTCGCTAACGTGCTTTTATAGTCGATGTAACCGTATTTGACACCGATAATCAGCGATACCAGTAGTTAAAGGCCGTGAGAGATCATAATTAATTGCTCTAGTCGTTCATAAACCGTCATAATAGTACCTGGTAAGCTAGAAGAGCCATTAACAGTCATGAGATGGCGTAACAATCGTTAACTTTCTTATTCCGACATATCAGTCGCTAACGTGCTTTTATAGTCGATGTAACCGTTTTTGACACCGATAATCAGCGATAGCAGTCGTTAAAAGCCGTGAAAGGTCATAATTAATTGTCCTAGTCGTTCATAAACCGTCATAATAGTCCATGGTAAGCTAGAAGAGCCGTTAACAGTCATGAGATGGCGTAACAATCGTCAACTTTCGTATTCCGACATATCAGTCGCTAACGTGCTTTTATAGTCGATGTAACCGTTTTTGACACCGATAATCAGCGATACCAGTAGTTAAAGGCCGTGAGAGATCATAATTAATTGCTCTAGTCGTTCATAAACCGTCATAATAGTCCCTGGTAAGCTAGAAGAGCCATTAACAGTCATGAGATGGCGTAACAATCGTTAACTTTCTTATTCCGACATATCAGTCGCTAACGTGCTTTTATAGTCGATGTAACCGTATTTGACACCGATAATCAGCGATACCAGTAGTTAAAGGCCGTGAGAGATCATAATTAATTGCTCTAGTCGTTCATAAACCGTCATAATAGTCCCTGGTAAGCTAGAAGAGCCATTAACAGTCATGAGATGGCGTAACAATCGTTAACTTTCTTATTCCGACATATCAGTCGCTAACGTGCTTTTATAGTCGATGTAACCGTTTTTGACACCGATAATCAGCGATAGCAGTCGTTAAAAGCCGTGAAAGGTCATAATTAATTGTCCTAGTCGTTCATAAACCGTCATAATAGTCCATGGTAAGCTAGAAGAGCCGTTAACAGTCATGAGATGGCGTAACAATCGTCAACTTTCGTATTCCGACATATCAGTCGCTAACGTGCTTTTATAGTCGATGTAACCGTGTTTGACACCGATAATCAGCGATAGCAGTCGTTAAAAGCCGTGAAAGGTCATAATTAATTGTCCTAGTCGTTCATAAACCGTTATAATAGTCCCTGGTAAGCTAGAATAGCCGTTACCAGTCATAAGATGACGTAACAATCGTAAACTTTCTTATTCTGACATAGCAGTCGCTAACGTGATTATAGTCGATGTAACCGTATTTTACACCGATAATAAGCGATAGCAGCCGTTAATGGCAGTTAACAATCGTTAACTTTCTTATTCCGATATATCAATCGCGATGTACCAATAAGCGATAGCAGTCGTTAAAGCTTAGTCGTTATAGTTCATCATTCGATATAGTCCCTGGTAAACTAAATGGCTGTTAACAGTCATGATGTCACGTAACACACGTTCAAGGATGGCGTAACAACCGTTAACTTCCTTTTTTAGCATAACGTTCTAACCAATCGACATGTACGACCAATAACGTGGATACTGGATGAGGCTATTGGGTGATCCTAATATGGTCTAGGTCTACTGGATTTTCATTTTTTATAGCGAAGTTTATTATAATCCTTCTCAAGAACAGATTTCTCTAATTTTCCCAACTCGGAATCTGTTCGAGTGATATGTTCATAGTAAAAATTACCACCCTGTATATTATACCCAAAACAATTATAATAATAAAATTTTATTCCCAAAAATATTTCTCCCTTTTCGTTGTAAAAATTTTCATTCTTTCAAATTATATTGATTCCGTGAAGTGCATCGAAGCGAAATTTAGAACAAGAATGGCTCGTTTTATATTTTTACTTTTGGTGCTATACGATAGAAATACTGAAACTATAGTTAATAGCTCGGAAATAAAATAAAAGGTAGAACGTATAAAATGCAAATTTTTTTTAATTAAAAAAAATTTAATCAAGGGGGTGGTTAAGTGCGAGAGTGAGGAAATTTTGGAAAAAAATTGGAAATTGTTGCTTTCATCAAGTAAAAAAATATAATTTTTTTTATAAACAACAAACAGTTTATAAATAACGTACAAACAATTATTTGTACATTTCATCAAATTCCGTAGCATAAATTATTCCCATAGAATTACAACAACGGTGTCGAGGTGAAGCAACTTTATCCACTATAACTCACAGTGAAAGGTTCAAATGATACGTTGTGCAATTTTTAAATGAACCCCTTGTATTTTTATAAAAGTAAAAAAAAGTTGGTTGGGATGAAGGTAAAAAAACACCTGTATAAGGTCTATCTAGGTGTGTGTGTGAATTGAATAAACATTACTTTATGTTTACTTTGCTTTTATAATAGTGACGCCCTTCACAAGAGCTCGCACAACATACGTGAAATAAAATGAAAACTCTCCATAGTTGAGCTTTTGTTCGGTACAAGCGCGCAAATTTTAAATAAATATACGTTTCTCTCCTTTACCCATCTTTAAGTTTGAATTTCAAACTTGAATAGGCCCATTGTACAAACTTTAGAATTTGTTTTAATATAAAGGAATACCTTCCGTTTTCTAAGCCAAAACTAAACCATTCATTTTAACAAAATGTATGTGTTTTAGTTGGAAAATTAATTTAAACAAAGTACATTCGAAAGAAACTAAACTTGGGGGAATAATTACGAATTGTACAGGGGTAACCACAAATCGGATTAATTAGTTTACTGAGGTCTTGAAATATCAGCGAAACCGCAAGCTGCATTTGAAAGCCTTCAAGTCCATTCTAAGTCCTTTAAAATCACTACGTAATGGCAGAAGTTATTTTAACAATTTTTCCACCACTCGAAGCGGTCTTTTGAAGTTTTTCAAAATTTAGCCACTAATTAGAAGTAATGGAAGAAGCTCTACGATTCCTTGAAAAGCTTAGGAGACTTTCATATTATTAAAATTGGTTGTAGAAGCTCCAGGGTACATTTAAGACCTTCATACTATCCCCCAAACCTTTAAAAAGTCTCTTGAGAACCTCGTAATCTCTAATCGATGATGACGACGCCTAACCTTATTTTAAACAATTTTGAAGGTCTGCAAAAGGTCGAAAACTTAAAATGTTAAAAAATAAAAAAACTAGAAGACCTGGGGTCCTAGACGCTCCGAACTTCAAACTAAGGAGGACTCGAGTTTCCCAAAGATCAAAGAATTCAGACTACCATTAAAACAAATGAGATTTTATTCTATTTCTTTATTTTTTTGATATTTCTCTGTGTAAACGAACCGATTATCATTAAATAAAAGTTTTATCGTTTTATGAAAGAAAAGTTGTTGAATAAAAAATAAATGGTTCATCAATAACTAAAGCAAAAGTTTTAGAAACAATTTTTACAAAAATATTAATTTAGATGCGCAAAATTGGCAATTTTTGAGTCTTTTTATAGAGCAATCAAGTCATTTAAAATTAAAGTGAAAGTTTTTTTAAACCGAAAATTCTATTGTATTATTTTGAATGTTAAGTTGTTAAAATTTGGTTAAAACAAAGTTTTTTTTTAATTACAGCGATTTATTAATTCTTTTTTTGACACCAATTAAAAAATGTTTCCTTTTTATAAAGGAAGTTAATAAAAGACGTGTTTTTAGCATAAAAATGCGCGTTTTGGCGTTTTTAGCCCAACTAAAACGTACAACTTAACATTGAAGATTTTACAAACAAAATTTTTCTTTATTTCGCATTAATTACTTAAATAAATTACCACCGCACCTCTTATAATTTATAGAATTTTAATGTAGAGGAAACTTTTATTTTAGAAAAATATTTGATAATACACGAAAAGAAAGTTTCATTAATTAAGCGTCTTTAGAGAAACCTTCTGCTTGAATAAATAATACAGAAAAGAAAAGTGGAATATAACTTTTCTACAAGTCAACAATTATTTTCTTAATTACATAACCTTTTTCAATTCACCAAAAAACTAATTAGTGCAACAAATTGTACACGACTTAAATGGAGTAATAATTAACGCACGCCGCAATTTCTATATCTCATCGTAAAATTATTTTAAAAACAATATTTTCTGCAACTTCTTTTAACTTCAAAAGACCTAACACTGTATCCTAAATATAACATTCTTCAAAAGCTGCAAAGACAAAACGACAGACAAATATTGGAGCTTCTCTAAATAAAAATTTAATAAGGACTGGGAGGGCTCGATCTTGCAGGAGCTCAAAATTACTTACTACAGAAAAAAAATTATTCGATTAAGAGTAGGTAGCTAAATGATCTGACATTATATGCTGCTAAAGCAAATGAAACAAGAAGCTTGTCTTCCTGAAAATAATGACTTATAATGAAGACTCGATCTTGCAGAAAAAAATGATTTAGTCCAGAATTTTTTTTTATCAGATTAAGAGTAGACAGCTAAATGATCTGGCAATATGCCCTGCTGAAGCTAATGAAACCAGACACTTGTATTCCTGAAAATAATGACTTATAATAAAGTTTTAAGACACTCGATCATGCAGAAAATAATGACTTAGTTCAGAAAAAAATTTCAGATTAAGAGAAAGCAGCCAAATGATCTGACATTATATCCTGCTGAAGCTAATGAATCAAACTCGTCTCCTGAAAATAATGACTTATAATTGAAGATTTAAGAGACACGATCTTGCAAAAAATACTGACTTAGTTCAGAAATATTTAAGATTAAGAGTAAGCAGCTAAATGATCTGACATTATATCCTGCTGAAGATAATGAAACAAACTTGTCTCTAGAAAATAATGACTTATAATTGAAGATTTAAGAGACACGATCTTGCAGAAAATAATGACTTAGTTCAGAAAAAGTATAAGATTAAGAGTAAGCAGCTAAATGATCTGACATTATATCCTGCTGAAGCTAATGAAACAAACTTGTCTCTAGAAAATAATGACTTATAATTGAAGATTTAAGAGACACGATCTTGCAGAAAATACTGACTTAGTTCCGAAATATTTAAGATTAAGAGTAAGCAGCTAAATAATCTGACATTATATCCTGCTGAAGATAATAAAACAAACTTGTCTCTAGAAAATAATGACTTATAACTGAAGATTTAAGAGACTCGATCTTGCAGAAAATACTGACATAGTTCAGAAATATTTAAGATTAAGAGTAAGCAGCTAAATGATCTAACATTATATCCTGCTGAAGCTAATGAAACAAACTTGTCTCAGGAAAATAATCACTTATAGCTGAAGATTTAAGAGACTCGAACTTGCAGAAAATAATGACTTAGTTCAGAAAAAAAATCAGCTACAGAGTAAGCAGCTAAATGATCTGACATTATATCCTGCTGAAGCTAATGAAACCAGACACTTGTCTTCGTGAAAATAATGACTTATAATGAAGATTTAAGAGACTCGATTATGCAGAAAATAATGACTTAGTTCAGAAAAAATATCAGATTAAGAGTAGACAGCTAAGTGATCTGACATTATATACTGCTGAAGCTAATGAAACAAGGCACTTGTCTTTTCGAAAATAATGATTTATAATGAAGATTTAAGAGACTCGATCTAGTATTAAATAACGACTTAGTTCAGAAGTAGACAGCTAAATGATCTGACATATCCTGCTGAAGCTAAAGAAACAAGACTAACTTCCTCAAAATAATGACTTATAATAAAGATTAAAGAGACTCGAGCTTGCAGAAAATAATGATTTAGTTCAGAATTTTTTTATCAAATTAAGAGTAGACAGCTATATGATCTGACATTATATCTATATCCTGCTGAAGCTAAAAACAAATATAACAAACAAAAAAAACAAAAACAAACAAATATAATGAAGATTGAAGGTAATGACTTCAAGGTAATGAGTAGAAAATAATGACTTAGTTCAGAAATTTTTTTTATCAGATTAAGTGTAGACAGCTAAATTATCTGACACTACATCCTGCTGAAGCTAAAGATACAAAACACTTATCTTCCTCAAATCAATGACTTATAATGAAGATTGAAGAGACTCGAGCTTGTAGAAAATAATGATTTACTTCAGAATATTTTTTTATCAGATAGTAGACAGCTAAATGACTGGATACTATATCCTGCTGAAGCAAAAGAAAAAAGACACTCGTCTTCCTCAAAATAATGGGACATCATGAAGATTAAACAGACTCGACCTTACAGATGCTGAAAAGGACTTCCTTCAGAAAAAGCTATCATCTGATTCCGAGTAGACAGCTAAATGCTCTGACCTTATATCCTACTGAAGCTATAGAAACAAGATACTTGTCTTCTTCAAAATAAAGCCTTATGATCACTAAACAGACTCGATCTTAGCTAAGAGTAGACAGCTAAATGGTCTGAAAACGTTATGGTCTTGCTGCTGTTAAAGAAACAAGATTTGTATCTTGCAGAAGCTGAAAAGGGGACTTTTTCAAGAAAACCCTAAAATCAGATTAACATTCAATAGCTAATTAGTCTGACATTCTATTATTCTGACTTTGTTTTGTATTTTACCTCGTAAAATGAAAGTCGCGGATAAAAAAAGTATTCTATAAAAACAATTTTTTTGGGGGTTCGTTACGAAACTTAACTAATCTTGTTCAACAACCTCCTATAGTTGTAGTATAAAACGAACGACTTACTTCTAATATTTTTGAGCATTCACACGCAAACCACATAATACAATAAAAAACGATAAAAATAAAAGATCATATCGTGATAATACTACTGAATAAAGTGTAATTACTAGCACGGCGCCGGATGTAATTTTCTAATGCATGATATTATATATTTTATTTTACTAAATTTATAATTCAGTTACACCGGTTCACTTTCATTAAAATTTTGTGTTTGTGTGTACGACAATTTTTTATAGTTTACCTGATTAATTGTTCTCAAAAGCGTTTTGACTGCAATAATTATTACCTGAAACAAAAAAAAACATAATTGATTACAAAAGTAATTACCAAAATAAGTCAAGTTGTGTCATAATATAACTTTGCCATTTACATATTGTATGTAAGGTATTACTCAAAAAATTACAGATTTTAGTGCATGCAGATGCAGACAATCGGGAGGATGAGTACATACACGTACGAGCACAGAGAAGAAGTAGTGGCTGACGTAGGCAGGCAGACCGATACCGATTGACAAAAGTAGGTATACCGTTAGAAGAAGGCCTACAGATGTATGAGTGGTATACAGGTAGTGAGGTAGTCATATCAGCCAGTCATACAGGCAGACCGACAGGCAGATGGGTAGGGATAGATAAAGAGACGAGCAGAAAATCCAAGAGACAAATCCACGTTTATCAGCCAGACAGATCGAGATACTACTAAACTAAAGAAACCACAAAACCCTTAATATACAAATGTTAATTCATTTTTATGTAAAACGACCCTTATAGTTAAAGGATTTCAGTTTAAAACAATAAAAAAGGAATTGGAGAGAGGGGTGTGTGTTTTTGCTTTAATTTAGGGAACATAAAAGCATTAACCTAATTTTCTTGTAACTTAATTTAATGAGAGGTCATTTTACTAAAATAGTTTTCACCTACAATTTTGCCTACTAATGAATTTCCCTTGTCATTTCTTATCATATTCCCACTAACTTCCCGTCTGCGTCTATTTAACGCTTGCTTTAACAATGTGCAAAACGAGATCTTATTAAGTTAAGGGATCTGGGGATGTTTTGGAAAGTAATATACAATGCACTTCAAAATTGTAACTAACCCTTAAATCATCTAATTTTAAGCTTCATGTAAATTTCAAGTTTCTTATCGTAAAGTTTTTGTGTAAGCAACTTAAAATTACATAAACTATTATGTTATACAAGCTCCGACGTATAAAACCTAAGAAGTTTCCACGACCTTCTCGCACAAACCTTTAAGGGGTCCCCCACATCTAACTTTAATAATAAAAATACATAATTACAACACGCTTCAGTAAACCCTTTTTCTTCATGCTCCCACACACTGTACGCTTTGTAGATGCAATTCGTACATCAGTAAATACAAATAAAATGTGTCAAAATTCGTAACAGTCCAGTAAAATTAGGATTCGTCTCCGGAAAAAATTTCCGGATACAATATTCTCACTTCCGACCGGATAGGAAATGTAAGGCTGTCTATCCCGGTTGATAACGATCATTAAATACAAATGGAGCTTTTGGTGTTGGATTAGATTAGCTAAAGGGCGAATTTTGTCGGCTTGCACTTGCATATCTTCCCTATAAAGTGGCACGTTCGTTCCTCACACTCCTTAAGCCATCTACACATTTTTTGGTCACTGGGTTTTCACCTGGAGACCCCTCTCCTACGAGAAAAACCACAAAGTCCCGGTTAACGCAGAGACGTCTTTATCCAGACCTCTAGACCCCTCTCATACGAGATAGATCACAGAGTCCCGGTGGATGCAGGGAAGTCGTTCTCCAGACGTCGAAACCCCTCTCTTAGGAGATAGACTACAGATTCCCGGTGGACGCCGGGAAGTCATTCTTCAAACCTCTAGACCCCTCTCTTACAACATAGACCACAAAGTCCCGGAAACTAAGCGGGTAAGTCGTTTGCCAGACCTCGAGAACCTTATCTGACGAGATGGACTACTGGGTCCTCGAAACTATGAGGGTAAGGCGTTTGCCAGACCTCGAGACCCTTCTTTTGTGAGATAAAACGCACCGAGTCCCGAAAACTAAGAAGGTACTTGCCATCCACCAGACATCGAGACCTTTCTTCCTAAAAAGAAAGGTCACTGATTCTTGGAGGAACAAAAAGGCTTAGTTCACCAGATCCCGATACCTCTCTATGAAGAGAGAGACCGCTGAGTCCTAGTTTATATGAGAAAATCACGGGCTTGCTGAAGACAACACGGAAACAAATTAATTAATTTAATTAATTAATAACGCAGACAAAAATGACACAAGGAAAATCACACGTGTGCCCGTTCACCTTAAATGTGAAACTAAGAATCCTTTATCAAAATGAAAAGTCCTAGTCCTGAGTCCTAGTGTATGAGGGAAAATCACAGGCTTGCTGAAGGCAACACGGAAACATATTCATAAAAATTAATTAATAACGCAGATAAAAATGACCAAGAAAATCACACACACGCCTGTTCACATCAAAGGTGAAACGGAGGAATCCCTTATTAAAATGGAGAAGGGGCTTATATTGAAGATCTCACGACCAATTCGGATCCACTCGACAACCAATAGGAACGCTGTAACTTGAATTGTACTCAAGAGAAATTATCACGTAAAACGTTATACATTTTACTAATTAAATTAATAACTTTTTAATTAAAAGGTGAGCGATGGTAAAACTTAGCTCATTGGAAGCGCACAAAAATTACAAGAACTAAATTTATAATTTTAAATTAAAATTTCAACCTTAAAGTAATTATTAAAAATTATTTAAGAGCTGTAAAAACTTAGGGGTGCTAATGAATCACAAAGGTAAAAAGAAAAAACACTAATCAGCTCCAACGTGGTTCTAAATGAATTTAAAACTTTTCAATCCTTTAATTAAAAACTATTAGACACTAAAATGCTCAAGTGATAAGGGTTAAATAATTTTAAAAGGGTTCAAAATGATCTAAGAATAACATTAAAAATTAAACGGAAGCTCTAGCTCTTCTGGTTACCGAGTTAAAGGAAAATTAGCTGTTATCACTGATAACGCTGAAAGTAAAATTAAGTAATTGTGGTCCAATCTTGATGAGATTGGACTCAAATGGCGGAGCTTGAAAAACTGTCAAAATAATTATTTAAAGTACCAACCTCAAACTAAAAGAAACTAAAAACATTTTTCGAACTAAATTTTGAAAACTTACAATAATAAATTAATATTTATAGGGCCTTTTAAGCCCGATTTATGTATCTTAAGAGGCTAGGATATCCATGACATGCCTGCAAAGAGGCTGTAACAGCACGAAACGACAACTCTAGCAAATAACGTGCAATTCATTATAAGTAAAACACGCTAAGAATCTCGAAGTATTGGCAGAAATGGCCAAGATTAGTGAAAACTATTCAATAAGAGAATCAAACACCCTAAGTAATTAGAAACTGACTAGCGAACAGCGAGCAGCGTAAATCAATGTCGATCGATGCACTGCGGCTCAAATTTCCTCATTTAGCCTCTATTAAAATTAAAATAATGTTCTCTTGATGTAATTTAAAAAATGTGGTGTAAAATAAGAACGAAACAAATTATAAGTAAGAGAAACACAATTTCGGACCTTTCTACTGGATAAAACATATATGAATATAATCCAAATTAATCTCAGTGTTTATTGTACTCTAGAGACAGATGTATTTGAAGCTTTTTCAACCCAAGCTAAGCTTTTTTTGTATGCGTTTTGTTTGAGAAATTTTAAACCATTTGTCAGTCGAATAAAATTTCGAACACTCGCCCAATGAGTTTGGAGAAAACTTAAACATACAAAACAATAAATAGCTTAAGAGTGAAAATTTTAATTTGAAGAAATAAATAAATGAAAAAGAAAAAAAAAGGTTTAAAAAGCCCTTAAATAACTTGCAAGAAGTTTAAACGTCCCAGAAGAATCAAAGAAAAGTCGGTAAATTTTTAAACATTAGAAAGTACGTTTACGTTTATAAATAAACGGGTGACTTTTAAGTTATGGAAGAAAATTAAAATTTATTTTACCTTTAACCCTTTCACCCAATCAGAATTGATTATTAATTAGGACAAATCAAAAGTTTTATGTTAAATTTAATGTTGAACTAAATTAATCAAGAGCTTTATAGTACCGGCTGTTAATTATTCAAATATTTTAATTTAAATTTCTGAACATCACAGTCTTTCAAAAAGTCTGCGCAATAAAATAAAAAGTTGAACGTCGCGATGCGACGCCTAGCGTCGATGTGATAAAGTATCGAGTTTAGTATCGTTTGATAGCTCTTTTAAGCTACGATGGTACGACTTTTAAAATATCCCTGTATGAAGTCGTCAGTATCTCTTAAAAATAGATTCAAATTTCTGAATGTCCCTCGTACTTACGAACAAACCTTTGGATGCGTCGTAAAGACGATTAAAGTAACCGAAATGGAACTAATTATGCACACCCACCTACCATTATAAATTTTTATAAGTATTTGAATATTTGAAGACGCCCAAATTATCTACGTCCTGTTTTAAAAATAAAAATAAAACGTTAAATTGTTTCCCATCAACCAACCAACGGCGTTTGTAGGGCTCGCAACTCTTTTAATATTTAACTCAATTAAGCATTTGTTGTCTGTATGTAATTATTAAAATAGAGTACTACTGTTAGTGTTAATCGAGCGAATCAAAGTTTCGAAAAAAATAAAGATAATAATTTAGCTGACACAAAAGTGTCCTTTTTTTAAAAGGAAAATTCTTGCTTACTATTTTTCACTCGGTGCCAAACAAAGCGTAACCTTTTATTGCTAGTTCTTGAAGATTTTTTATCCGCAAAGAACTATTTAAAATTGTTTAGTTCGTTTTAGGTTAATGCATTTATAATTTGAATGAGAAAAATTAACCAAGTTGAAAAACCTCTTTGCACTTAGTTGTTTTTCTTCGTAAGCTCGAAAAAATAAATTTCTGAACGTTGTAAAAAAATTAAATTATTACAAAACTTTTATTATTATTACAAGTATGTTATGTTGTGAATTTTAATTTTATGTTGCATATTTTTAAACGTTTTTTTTTATTTATTTCTGCACATAATAAACAACGTGACTATAATAATTAATATGGAAGTAGGTAGGAAGTGTCAGGGAGTTGTTGTTGTTAACAAATTATCCACAAGCTCTTCCGTAATTGGAAAATGTCAATTTCGTTATTTCTTCTTTATAAAGGTGAATTCTCAAAATTCTCAAAAGAATTATTCTTTTAAAATTCTTGATCTTCTGATTCATACAAAAAAGGTTGTAAGGTTAAGCAGGAGAATGGAACTAACCTTTCTTTGTTGAAGGTTGCGTCATTAGTTTTGTATGTAAAAGGTGAAAAAGAAGTGGCTGGCGTCTCCCTTGTTTTAAATTCCTTTGTTTTGTAGCATTTGAATCTATTTTTTAATATAAATAGTCATTTGTTGTGAAACTATCCAATTGGGTGGCAGTTTTTCAAACGACGATAAAAAGAACAGAAAACTACACTTTCCACAACTCTTCTAAGAATTACTACGAGTGGAACTTGGAAATAGATTATTATTAATAACTTTCGGTACAAAAACTTATAGATAATTGAATTCTCTATAATTTTCATTGGGAACAATTTTTTCTTACGTCAGTACTTCAGAAGATATCAATTTTCAAAGTTGAACTTCCAATCGCTTGAATGAAAATGCCCCTCTAATGATTATTTTGCGTGGGACTTGAGAAATAAATTTTTTTGACAACTTTTGTTACAAAAACTTATAGATAATTGAATTCTCTACATTTTCATTAGAAACATTTTTTTCGTACTTCAGTACTTCAGAAGAAATAAATCTTCAAAGTTTAACTTCAAATAGCTTGAATAAAAATGCCGCTCTAAGGATTATTTTGTGTGGGACTTGAGAAATAAATTTTTATTGAAAACTTTTGTTCCAAAAATTTATAGATAATTCAAGTCTCTACATTTATAGATGTTAAACTACATTTGAAGATATTAATCTTCAAAGTTGAACTTCAAATAGCTTGAATAAAAATGCCGCTCTAAGGATTATTTTGCGTGGGACTTGAGAAATAAATTTTTATTGACAACTTTTGTTACAAAAACTTATAGATAATTGAATTCTCTACATTTTCATTGGAAACAATTTTTTCTAACATCAGTACTTCAGAAGATATTAATCTTCAAAGTTGAACTTCCAATCGCTTGAATGAAAATGCCTCTCTAAGGATTATTTTGCGTGGGACTTGAGAAATAAATTTTTATTGACAACTTTTGTTACAAAAACTTATAGATAATTGAATTTTCTACATTTTCATTGGAAACAATTATTTCTAACGTCAGTACTTCAGAAGATATTAATCTTCAAAGTTGAACTTCCAATCGCTTGAATGAAAATGCCTCTCTAAGGATTATTTTGCGTGGGACTTGAGAAATAAATTTTTATTGACAACTTTTGTTACAAAAACTTATAGATAATTGAATTTTCTACATTTTCATTGGAAACAATTCTTTCTAACGTTAGTACTTCAGAAGATATTAATCTTCAAAGTTGAATTTCCAATCGCTTGAATGAAAATGCCTCTCTAAGGATTATTTTGCGTGAGGCTTGAGAAATAAATTTTTATTGACAACTTTGGTTAGAACTTATAGACAATTGAATTCTCTACATTTTCATTGGAAATAATTCTTTCTAACGTTAGTACTTCAGAAGATATTAATCTTCAAAGTTGAATTTCCAATCGCTTGAATGAAAATGCCTCTCTAAGGATTATTTTGCGTGAGGCTTGAGAAATAAATTTTTATTGACAACTTTGGTTAGAACTTATAGACAATTGAATTCTCTACATTTTCATTGGAAACAATTCTTTCTAACGTTAGTACTTCAGAAGATATTAATCTTCAAAGTTGAATTTCCAATCGCTTGAATGAAAATGCCTCTCTAAGGATTATTTTGCGTGAGGCTTGAGAAATAAATTTTTATTGACAACTTTGGTTAGAAAAACTTATAGACAATTGAATTCTCTACATTTTCATTGGAAACAATTCTTTCTAACGTTAGTACTTCAGAAGATATTAATCTTCAAAGTTGAACTTCCAATCGCTTGAATGAAAATGCCTCTCTAAGGATTATTTTGCGTGGGACTTGAAAAATAAAGTTTTATTGAAAACTTTTGTTACAAAAACTTATAGATAATTAAATTCTCTACATTTTCATTGGAAACAATTTTTTCTAACGTCATTACTTCAGAAGATATTAATCTTCAAAGTTGAACTTCCAATCACTTGAATAAAATTGCCGCTCTAAGGATTATTTTGCGTGGGACTTGAGAAATAAATTTTTATTGACAACTTTGGTTACAAAAACTTATAGATAATTGAATTCTCTACATTTTCATTGGAAACAATTTTTTCTAACGTCATTACTTCAGAAGATATTAATCTTCAAAGTTGAATTTCCAATCGCTTGAATGAAAATGCCTCTCTAAGGATTGTTTTTCGTGGGACTTTAAAATAAATTTTTATTGATAACTTTTGTTACAAAAACTTATAGATAATTGAATTCTCTATAATTTTCATCTAAAACATTTTTTTCGTACTTCAGTACTTCTGAAGTTATTAATCTTCAAAGTTGGACTCACAAGAAAATCACTTAGTGGAGTGGAAAGGAACCGGAATAGTGCCACTTTTCCAGCAATGGAAAAATATATTAAAAAGCATTTCCTACTGCACTAACCAAGTGCATCACAAAATAAGAATGTAAAGTAGGTGTCGATTAATTAAGATGAGGTCATGGTCAAACGTGAGCGTAATTTTAATTAAACCCAACACTTTATAATTTTATTCCAATTAAATTAACCGACTCAAAAGATTAAAAAGTTAAAATTTAAAATTAAATTATTTAACAATCGAGCCAACGATCTTCAAGTTCTTTTTTGTATTTAAAGTTTTTAAAAACTTTTCTAACTAAAACCTGAAAAGTTTCAACAATTAAATCAATCGACTCTATACGTATACGTAAGTATCGACTGTGGATATCGAAGTTAATCTTGGAAACAAAAACACACCAAACGTACAATTCGAAAAGTTTGTAATTTCGAGTCTTTTTGTTTTGAGAAGTGTTAATTTGGGAAGAAAAAAGTTACCAAAACACGAGCTCCGTTGGCTATATAAAAATAAAACTCTTACATCATTCGTAATATTTACATGTGGCGTACTTAATATGAAGAACAAGTGGTCATAATAAAATAATAAGCAGCACCCATGTAATAATACTCGGTAAGTTCATATAAAACCGTTAGATATTGTTTTAAAGCTTGTCTGGGAACTTTTATAACCCGGAGCTGGGACCGGTGTGTTCACCGGAGCATCCATAAACAGAAAGACAATGTACTCTCTCTCAAATGGGTATACGAAGCAAACGACGCTACGTTTCAAGAAAGAGGTTGTATGTAAAGCGCCTACACAACAACGACCATACGTTTATTTTTATTTTTTAAGATTTAAAGCATTCACAAAATGGATAATAACAAACAGTACTAAATCAGTTCTTGTTGTACTTTCTCAAAATTATTTATTTAAATTACATTTTTTTAAATGTATTATGTATAGGCACACGAAATTAAAAAAAATCCAGTTTGGTATCACGGTCAACTTATAATAATGCCTTCAGGTCATGCACCTTCAAAAATATGTTCCTATATAATGATGATGATAATAATAATAATACAAGTGAAACCATTATATTGGTGGTAATGGGACTTTTAAAAAATAAAAGTGGAACCTTAAAAATTTATTATTTTTTGGGTGTGTACCCTTTGGAATTTATTTAGAATTTTATGATCTTTCTGGAGCTGACTACGTTTATTGGAATTTGGTCGTTTCTACAATTTGAGTTCTCGAGGTCCTGATTTCAAATAAATAAACACTATCCAACGTAACGTGGCATACTTTGGGATTAAGTCGGCCTTTGGACTTACGGACATGGGGGCATAACCTACGATAACCTCAAAACATAGTGGTAGCAACACTTGAGGGCGGTTTCTAACGAATGGGCGGGAAAGTTGACATTTAGATTTAGACATTCCGCTCGTTACCGTTAGCGACTTTAATATCCGGTTGATATCACTAAATTATAATTCCTGATAGGGTGAGATTCAAAGAAGGCAATGACATATTTCAATATAGGAAATCAGAGCCTAATTAGTGAGAAAAGTCCATGGACTTGGTGTATTTCAAAAAAAGCAAAGGCAAAACAACATCCTTTGTTTTTTTTAAATTACATCACGTTCAGTTTGACTTTTCTCACTAATTAGGCTCTTATTTTCTATATACAAATATGTCATTGCCTTCTTTGAACCTTACCCTATCAGGAAATATGACAATTTATGATATCAACCGGATATTAAAGTCGCTAACGGTTACGAGCGGAATGTCTAAATATCAACTTTCTCGCCCATTCGTAACAAACCACTCTCAACTTAAAGTTTGCTCTCAAGTGAGCTTGGTATGTCCCACTATGTCACGTTTGGGCGATGTTCCTATACCAGCAGGGGTGAAAGAAATAGCTGAAAGTATGTCTATTTAGACGTTAAATATATGACTAGAGCCTAAAAGCTAACTTCTATGAAAAAATATTCGAAATCACTTTAGTAGAAGGTCTTTAGAAGCTTAATAGGTCAAAATTTCATTAACTTAGAACATACAGAGTGGCCAAAATTAATTTTTAAATATCGAGAACTTCAATAAAACATTCTGTTTATAGTTATAACGTTATAGTCGAGGTGCACAATTCAGAAGGTCAAAAGTCAAAAGTAGTACAAATGCAAGAAAATTGAGCAATATATTTTTCATTGTAAAAAATAACATAAAGGAACATAACGTAACATAAATGTGTAAATTAAAAAACGTAAGTACAATATAGAAAATTCTCGTTTACTATCTGAATTTAAACAAACCAAGTGAATAATTTTCTGCAAAAAATCATAAGAAACTGAAAAGTTATTTTTCATTGTAAAAAATAACATAAAGGAACATAACGTAACATAAATGTGTAAATTAAAAACGTACGTACAATATAGAAAATTCTCGTTTACTATCTGAATTTAAACAAACCAAGTGAGTAATTTTCTGCAAAAAATCATAAGAAACTGAAAAGTTATTTTTCATTGTAAAAAATAACATAAAAGAACATAACGTAACATAAATGTGTAAATTAAAAACGTACGTACAATATAGAAAATTCTCGTTTACTATCTGAATTTAAACAAACCAAGTGAGTAATTTTCTGCAAAAAATCATAAGAAACTGAAAAGTTATTTTTCATTGTAAAAAATAACATAAAAGAACATAACGTAACATAAATGTGTAAATTAAAAAACGTAAGTACAATATAGAAAATTCTCGTTTACTATTTGAATTTAAACAAACCAAGCGAGAAATTTTCTGCAAAAAATCATAAGAAACTGAAAAGTTATTTTTCATTGCAAAAAATAACATAAAGGAACATAACGTAACATAACGAATAACTTAAGAAAAAGTTGTATAAATTAAAAAACGTACAAGATAGAAAATTCTCGTTTGGTATCTGAATATAGGCACGTCAAGTGAGCAACTTTCACAAAAAATCATAAGAAACTGAAAAGTTAATTTTCATTGTAAAAAATAACATAAAAGAACATAACGTAACATAACGAATAACTAACGAGTTATTTAATAATTAACGAGTAACATAAGAAAAAGTTGTGTAAATTAAAGAACGTAAAAAATAGAAAATTCTCGTTTAGTATCTGAATTTAGACAAGCCAAGTAAGTAACTTTCTGCAAAAAATCATAAGAAAATGAAAACTTGAACGTCGCGACGCCTAGCGTCGATCTGATAAAATTTTGAGTTTAGTATCGTTTGATAGCTCTTTTGACCTCTTTAAAAAATTTCCCGAGAATTTTTTTCGAAAGTTTACCATTTTCAAACTACAGTCAAAAAACTAAATTGCCGCTTTTCAGCTTTTTTGCATTATCCCGGTAACCATTTTGAATTTTGAAATTTTCCAAATAGATTCGTAAAGCTTATCAAAATATGCAACTTTTTGCTAAGTTAAGCATACTCGTAACTAATACCGTTTCCGAGATCCTAACGTTACTACCACTCCTACCACTTAAAAAATCACCCTTAAAAATGTCCTTAAATTCGGTAATATAGAAAAGTAAAAAAAGTATTGTGAAAATGAGTTTCAGAAGGGAATGGAGTTTTCAGATTGGGTTATGTGGAAAATTTGACAAGATTTTAAATTTTTTAACAAAATATTATTCACGAACTCGAATACTTTGACATAATTTTCATTACTATTCAGTTCAGCCCTTTCATCTTATTATTTTTAAAAATTCAACTTCGACTTCTTGGAAACTCATTTCAACGTAAAAATAGTCGGAATGTCTTAATAATTAATTTTAAAAAAATCAACCGAAATGTTGAATAGACAAGGGGGCAATACCATAGAGAGACTTGTCTTTCAAAATGATGGACCATTAATCTTCTTTAAATTTTTAAACAGGTAATAGTTATACAAAGATTTAGATTTGAGCTACCTTACATCAGAGCTTACTAACAACAGGTAAACGATTCGAGACTTTCATCTAGTCAAAACTTCAAGCCTTGAATACATAATGTCTTGACGGAAAAAAATTTTTTTAACAAACAGAGCGAACACATCATTAAAAAAACGTATTTTTTCCTTCTTATTTTTCTTCAAGAGGGAGCGCTTGGATTATTTTAATTTTTAACCGTTTAAAATAAATTGAAAAAAATTGTTTTTTACAATAATAAAATAGATTTTTTAAAAAAGAGAGAAGTTGGACGGTTTTCGATTTTTTGTAAATTAACAAAAAGGAAAGTTATGGTCCAAAAAATTGCACTTGAGGCCCACGTAAAATTTGAGACGTCAGGGGTCTGACAACTTGTGACTAAAACTCAAAAACGGTCCCGAAAGGTCCGATTTTACCCACTTATGAGCTTGATGTAAAAACGGCAAGTTTGAATTGCCTAAATATTAAATTTCAGATACGACGATTAGGAGTTAGGCAGTGGCGTAACTAAGAGTTTGGGAGCCTTTCCGCAAAATTCAGATTGGGGGCCCCTACCCATCCTCGTTAATGATCACTTTACTTTACCACAAATAGATTTTATAACAAATTTTTATACTAAGCGGTGTTTTGGGGGCCCTTTCTATCCTGGGGCCCTGCGGGCCCGTTATTTACGCCACTTGAGTTAGGACCACTAAGAGCAGTCAAACAATTTTATTTCAAAAATAAGCACAAAAGTAAGTCCGCGGATGGGTGGCCCATAAAAAATTCCGCTGAGAGCTCACCCCAGTACATCCAGCAGAAGACAAAATTCCTCGAAACGTCAATTTTAAATAAAAAATTAAAAACTGATCAAACTTTTATTCAACTCAAACGGTAATAAAATGCAGTATCTGGGTGGGGCTGTGGAGGAATTAATTACCGTTCTAAAGACGGTTCTGTTAATTTTTCTAAATCGCTGTAAAATGAGGCTTTTTTTATAGTAATTTTATAACAAAAACCACCTGTCGTCTAAACCAACCAACTTGAAATAAAAATTTGGAACCAAAAAGCTTTATCTTTTTAAATAACAAAAGCGTTACACCTGACAATGAAAGCGGGTATTCATAGCCTTGAGGTTTTAAAACACCCAATCCTATGCCTATATCCACCAGGTAAGCGTGCTGTGACTATAGAAATACAGGTATTCTAAAGAACTCGTTTTGTAAGAGAAAAAATTTGAAATTGAGAAGAAGTTGGTCAAGAGGAGAAGTTGAAAAATTAATTTATTTTACATTGTGTTTTGTTTTTGATAAGAATTTATTATCTACGTATACCTGTATGTACTTGTACTTGTTAACACGTTACTGATAAGATGGCGAGTTTTAAATTTCAATGCAATTAAAAATTGTAAGAAAATTCTTTTTAGATGAATCAAAACCGGAAAATGGAAAATTTGTCATAAAAATTAAAAAAAAATAAAGTTCTAATAAAGGTGAATAAATTATGACTCATTTTATTTATCTCAAGTGGTTGCGGATTATAGAAAAATATCGATTAGTAAATAAATAATAAAATTCGGTAAAAAAGTGCCTATTAAAAAAAATAAAATGTTACTAACCTTTAATAAAGAGTAGTTGCAAGAGTCCGAACCACGTATTCAACAACATTTTTACAGGTGTTAAAAAACGATAACGCGATTAACTAAATAAAATCCACACTTTAACACGAATTAATCACTTAAACTTATCACAAAAATTAAATTTTTACATTACAAAATGCAATACTTCACTTTAAAGTCACTTTTTAAAACTTTTTTCCCACACTTTGCGTTTTAAATGAAAATTTAAGCGAAGCGCTTTTCACTCGCGAGTCAAACAGGTGGATATTTTCGGAACTTCGTACAGAACAAAGTCGGCGTACATCAACAACTGAGAACACAAACACGAACTTGCTTCTGCGTCAAAACTCGCAACTTGTCGTTTAAACTCGAATAAAATTATACTTTTCAAATAATTATTACATGTTAGTTGTACTTATTAATTTTAATTTCTTATTACATACAAACTTACTAATGAAAGGCTAAATATAGTACTAATGACTAATGTTATGGGAAAAGTTTGAAAGAAGTAAAAGGGGCGAAGGGGACTTGTAAGCAAATTACAAATTGTGTGTAAACTAATCAAAGGTATATTGAAAAGTTAACCTACTAAAAAGAAAATTTCTTTAGTAATTAACCAAAAAAAGTATAATTAAACGTTTAAGTACTTGAATGACCAATTAAAAAATTATTATAAAAAAAGGTCCTAATTTTATTTCCAATTTAAATTTATTTTATTTCAATAGTGCCAATTAACGACTTTTAAATTTAATACCCCAACTGTGAAACTTGGTACTAAAGAAAATTCCCAAAAAAAATGTTTATTAGACATTTTGAATTCAGAAAAATAGTATAGAAGTCAAGACCTAGTGTATGGTCTTTTTTCTTAAATATCTCTCGAAATATTGATCGAATAAAAAAAAGTGTAATTTTCTTTTAAAGAAGAGGGTATTTAAAGACGAAAAGACCTTGTGACTTTTTTACGTAGAGTGAATAGTTTTTGTGTAAAACGAAGTGAAAATATTGAAGCGCACCAGTTGATTCCCAAAATCAGAGCACATTTTCACTTCGTTTTACACATAAACTATTCACCCTACGAAAAAAAGTCAAAAGACCTTTTCTTCTCTAAATATCCTCCTTTTTAAAAGAGAATTAAACTTTTTTTTTGTTTGTTCACTATTTTCCGAGATTTTTAAAAAGAGAAAAATTTTAGATCTTTGTACTCCAATTTTTATGTAAACATTTTTTATTTTAAAAAAAAAAGCTTTCAAAAAGACCATGCACCGAGATTCTATGTCCAGCGACCAGATACAGCTTAAGCCACTCCCAAAAAAAGGGCGGATATTCGAATAGAATTTTTCTATTGGTAAAATTTAAAAAATACGGTTTATAACAATCACACAAAAATCAACAATTGACATGGTGTAACGATGCAGAATTTTATTCGGATGCTGGACAAAAATACTGGTACATTATAACAGCATTCTAGAAATTTTGTACCGTTGAAAGGAGCTATTTGTCATTTTTTTTGTCCTTTAGTTTTCCCCTAGAGCCGCTTCTGAGATCAAAATGGAGATAATTTTTACATTCCCTTATTCAGCTCTTCAAGCATTATCATTTGAGCCCAATCTCGAAGAGATTAGATCAAAATTACCCAATTTTAATTTTTGTATTTTCACTATCAGCGTTATCAGTGATAACAGCTGATTTCTCTGTAAGTCGGCAACTATAAAAGAGCTAGAGCTCCAGTTTTATTTTATGGTGACTTTGATGTCATTTCTATCCTTTTATAAAATAGTTTAACCGTATCAGATGACTACTTACTCATTTAAACTTTTTAAATAAAAGTTTGTAAAATTATTAAATGTTTAAATTCCGTGTAAAACCACGTGGAGGATTATAATTAGTGATACGTTGGAATTAGTGTTTTTTCTTTTTACTTTCTTTATTTATTGGCAGATTGGCACCCCTGAGTAATTTCCACCCTTTAAATAATTTTTATGAATTAATTTAGTGTTGAAATTTTGTACTGACGTGCTCGTTATTTTAGTGCGATTCCATTGAGCTAATTTTTATGCTCGATCTCGCGGTAATTAATAAGTTTTTAATTTAATTTGTAACAATTAACTGATAGTCGCTCTTGTGTGTAATTCTATTTGCTGGGTTCTTATTGGTTTTCGAATGAATCCAAGTTGGTAGTCGGATTTACAATAAAGGCCCCTTCTCCATTTTGATAAAAGACTTCTCGTTTCGTCGTCGTGGTGAGCGGAAGCGAGCTCTTGTTAATTTTACCCTTTAGTCAATTTACCCTTGCCTTCAGCAAATCCGTGTGTTCGTGTTTCCTCTAAGGTCTAGTGGTCTTAGCTTGAGGTCTGTTTAGATTTCAAGAGGAGGTCTAGTATAGCTTTTCTCAACATGGGGTCGCAACCCCGAAGGGGGTCGTGTACTGCTTTTTGAGGATTGCGACTACTAGACAAATATACAGTAAAATTTGAGCTTTCATTTGAACATCTATGAAAGAACCAGCAACAATAATTTGCATAAAACTTCAGAGAGACAGGGGATCGCCAAAAATAAGAACTAGAATTTTGGGGGTAGCAAACCAAAAAGGTTGAAATACGCTGGTCTAGTAGACTGAAGAAATAAGCAACTTCCGTGTCTTGTCCGTTAGGTCTGTTGGCTTCGCTCAGAGGTCCTTATTGGGTCTTAGAGCGAGGTCTAGTGGTCTAGCGACAGGAATTGAAATCGGTATCTTGTCCGTTAGGTCTGCTGGTGTCACTCAGAGGTCCTTATTGGGTCTTAGACCGAGTTCTGGTGATTTTGAAGGAAGCCAAGTCCGTGTTTCTTTTAGGTCTGTTGGTCTCACTCAGAGATCCGGTTTTGGTCTTAGAGCGAGGTCTGGTGGTCTAAAATAAAGACAAGTCAGTGTTTTTCTCAGGTCTGGTGGTCTCACTCAGATGTACGTTTTTGGGTCTTAGAGTGAGGTCTGGTGGTCTGGAAGAACAGTGGCCGAGTCATGCATAAAAGATTTGTATTTTGTTAGTTATCGATACTAAGTTTTTTCCCTTAAGAAAAGTTTTTTTTTATTTTGTATCAGTGACATTTAGGTAAGCTTTATTTTCGTTTAATAAATATTTTGTTTAACCTTTCTGTCGTTTCATTTCCAGCTTTGCACCCCTCCGTCTCCAATTGAACGACGCTTAAGGGAGATGTAATGCAACATCCGGTTTCGGGTGTTATAATACGTGAACCTGATTTGACAGACATTTGCAGAAAGTGGCTTAGCGTCATCTGTTTGCTGGACAGAGTCTAGACTGATTTAGGGTTAATATTATAAACGTAGGTTGAAACTCTGAGGTTGAAAGTCAACCTAAGGTTGGCTGTCATTTTCATTTGACATAATTGGACAAAATCTTAAAATATAGAGAGACAGGAAGGAGCCTTGACAACCGTTGCCTATAAGAGAAAATGCGACGGAAATAACATTTTGGAAAGCATCGGATGACTCATTTATTGCGTCGACTTTACATTATCATTGGTTGTCATGGTCTTTCCTTATAATTGGGGGTATAAGCAGCCATTTCTATTGAAGAAATTGACCGGAAATCGCTATATTTAGACAACCTTTGCATTCACATACGATTACCTGGCATGCTCTTTCCTGGTAGAGTAACGGCTATTTATTCAATGGACAAAATAGTGAAATTGACGTTTATTTATAATTTTAACCTTCGGTTAACGATAAAGAGTTACAGTCCAAAATCGTCAAGGGGTACAAGTTTCTTGGTCCGCCCTGTATTCTAAAAGTCACGATACGCCACTGACAATAACGCTATGACTTTTTCATATTGTATGTGTGTGAGTATAATACTTGAAAATCATCGTCGTGTTAAGGAATTTATTGAATCTATTTTACACATTTTAACCCTTAGGTAAACGAACTATGAATGAATAAACAAACTCAAGACCTCAAACATTAATAAAGCTTTCGAAACTTAGTACTTAATTAGCTTTTCAACATAATACTAAACTAAATAAGAATTTTTTTTGATAATTTAATTTCAAGCCCTAAAGTTAACTAACTTATTTAGAGAGGGTGACTATTAAAAGTGCGTACTTGCTCATCGATTTACAAACTTAAAAAATAATTTCTAGACAAAGCCTTTAGTCTGATGTCTCAGCCCTAGACGAACCTCACATTCAATATCATCCGCAAAACCTTGCCACTAAAGAGAGTTTTTACTTCACGAAAGAGTTGACAACCACTTTGGATAAGGTCAGGATATAAGGTGGACGTCCAGAAACTTCCCATCCTAGCTTATAAATTTTCTCTGTGGTTAATCGAGTCCGATGAGGAGCAGAGCAAGATGAGGATATAAGGTGGACGTCCAGAAACTTCCCATCCTAGCTTATAAATTTTCCCTGTGGTTAATCGAGTCCTATGAGGGGCAATCGAGCAATATTTCTCCAGTTACAGTTGACTTAAGCGTTTCTTTCAATTACAACTTACAACTGTGATCAAGCCGAATACTTGGGAAAACTATAGCAAACTTATAACCTAACTTAACAATAACCACTTGCAAATGGAATCAGGTAGCTTCTTTTGGTTGCTTCGGGTCGAGAATAAGCGTTTCTGAAGGCCCGAACAGAGAATAAACCTACTTGTGGGGCTCGAACAACAGAGAATAAATGTGCTTGGGAGTCTGAACAAAGAATAAAAATATCTGGAGCTTCCAACAGAGAAAAAAACCTCTCTGGGAGTCTCAACAAGGAATAAACGTACCTGGGGGTCGCAAGGAGAATAAAACTAAACCTGGGGATCTCAACAAATAAATCGGTTCGTTGTGCCAGTTTCTTCTGCGGTAGTGCACCTTTGTATGTGTGCGTGTGCTTTACCAAAGGAAAATACAGCACGATTATTTGGTAAAATCACTTTGAGTTTGTAAGAAAATTTTAGAATAATTCAGAGGTAGCCAAAAGATCCCTACTTCGAATCTCGATCCCACCACTTCAACTTCGACCTCAAGGTGCGCTCAGCCCGAGGTTCAGCCCTTAAAATTTAGTACACAGGTGTTAATGATATTGATCAAAAAAATTATTTTTTATCTTAATTAAGCTCTTTTTAGAATAAGCCCTAATAAATATTAATTCACTCCATTTATAAATGAATACATCAACATAAATTATATTTCTAAAATATGTATTTATTTAAATTTTTAATTTTCCAGAAGTAATTTAAACGTAAGTACATCATAGTGGTTACTACATTATTCAAAAATGAAATGCTTCGTGTTATTCCAAGCAAAATGAACAATTTCATTTACAAAATGGAGAAAAACGTTGCCAAAAAATAGAAAAAAAATTAAATTTTATTCTTTAAGAACTCTCAAAACTATAGATACGGTTCGAAATATTTATTATCATAAAAGTTATTGTATTTTATCAAAAAGTAGATAAAAGTTTTCAAGAAATCGTTCATAAGCTGTCGGTAAAAATTAGTTCAAGCTTGCAAAATATTTGTCTACACAGCTGCGTCTACGAGCGATGGCAGGAATAATTCCAACTAAACACATCCAAACTTGGAGAATAATAGACCTAGACATTTTGGTTTCGAGGGAGCAACTTTTGGAAGAATTAAACTTCTGGCAGGACATGGCCAAAATAAGCTCCCAAATTCTTCCAGAATTCTGGAGTTTATCGTGCAAATAGGGTAGCTCAAAAACCGATGGACTAAGGAAAGCTGTTTAGAATTTAATCGAATTTAAGTCAGTTCTCCCTCCAGTTTGCACTTAATTGATTTAGTCCAAATTTTCAAATCTAATTAAAATAAAAAAAATCGGTTAATGAAACGATCTAATCAATAAGATGTCTCCATTTTTATTAAAAAGTAACATCCGAATGTTTTTAATTAACGATTTAAATCATTTAAAAATAATAAACTGTTGAAAATTTCTAAGCTAACTAAATTGCGTATAATTAAGATAATTAAGAAACAAATTAATTTTTTTTGCTAATTTTAATTTAATTTGTACGTGTTGAGAAATAATAGAAAAAGACAATAGTGTCGCCTTGTTTTAATGACTATAATGTGAAAGAAATTACCCTAATTTTTTTTAACACTTTGCATTATAGAAAATATAAACTAGAAAATTTATTTAGTCATTAAATATACATTTATTTCTTATAGACTGGTTGAGATTAAGGGATTGGTAGCAAAGTTGCTAACAAAGCTGCGGTGACTATTTAGTGGCTTCAAAATACCTCTGGGACGCTTGTAGGACGTAAGACTGCTAATTCTTAACAGTTTCAAAGTAATCTACTCACTATAAAGTTATTGTTCAAAAACTATCATCAAAGGAACAATTACTTTTTGTAATTGACGGTATGAAATTGGTCCAAAAACAATAGAGAAGATACGTGCACCAACGACCTGTAAGTTGCAATTAACATGTAAAACATGTAACATGTAAAACCTTATATAGGTTTCTTCTAAATTTTACCATTAATTTAAAAATGCTAAAATATACAGGGTGTTCATTAACAAAATTGTAAGAAATTTACTGTTTTTTATTATTTTAAAGCTAAAGTAACACTTCAGGGATGATTTCTCAAGAAGGGTTGCAATAAACACGTAGAACTTTATATCAGTTTTTTCTAAATTTTCTGATTCATTTTAAAATGCTAAATTATACAGGGTGTTTATTACAAAATTGTAAGAAATTTAATGTTTTTTATTATTTCAAAGCAAAAGTAACACTTCAGGGATGATTTCTCAAGAAGGGTTGCAATAAACACGTAGAACTTTATATCAGTTTGTTCTAAATTTTATGATTCATTTTAAAATGCTAAATTATACAGGGTGTTTATTACAAAATTGTAAGAAATTTAATGTTTTTTATTATTTCAAAGCAAAAGTAACACTTCAGGGATGATTTCTCAAGAAGGATTGCAATAAACATGTAGAACTTTATATCAGTTTGTTCTAAATTTTATGATTCATTTTAAAATGCTAAATTATACAGGGTGTTTATTACAAAATTGTAAGAAATTTAATGTTTTTTATTATTTCAAAGCAAAAGTAACACTTCAGGGATGATTTCTCAAGAAGGGTTGCAATAAACACGTAGAACTTTATATTAGTTTGTTCTAAATTTTATGATTCATTTTAAAATGCTAAATTATACAGGGTGTTTATTACAAAATTGTAAGAAATTTAATGTTTTTTATTATTTCAAAGCAAAAGTAACACTTCAGGGATGATTTCTCAAGAAGGGTTGCAATAAACACGTAGAACTTTATATCAGTTTGTTCTAAATTTTATGATTCATTTTAAAATGCTAAATTATACAGGGTGTTTATTACAAAATTGTAAGAAATTTAATGTTTTTTATTATTTCAAAGCAAAAGTAACACTTCAGGGATGATTTCTCAAGAAGGGTTGCAATAAACACGTAGAACTTTATATCAGTTTGTTCTAAATTTTATGAATCATTTTAAAATGCTAAATTATACAGGGTGTTTATTACAAAATTGTAAGAAATTTAATGTTTTTTATTGTTTCAAAGCTAAAGTAACACTTCAGGGATGATATCTCAAAGGGTTGCAATAAACACGTAGAACTTTATATCAGTTTTTTCTAAATTTTATGATTCATTTTAAAATGCTAAATTATACAGGGTGTTTATTACAAAATTGTAAGAAATTTAATGTTTTTTATTATTTCAAAGCAAAAGTAACACTTCAGGGATGATTTCTCAAGAAGGGTTGCAATAAACACGTAGAACTTTATATCAGTTTTTTCTAAATTTTATGATTCATTTTAAAATGTTTAATTATACAGGGTGTTTATTATAAAATTGTAAGAAATTTAATGTTTTTTATTATTTCAAAGCTAAAGTAACACTTCAGGGATGATTTCTCAAGAAGGGTTGCAATAAACACGTTGAACTTTATATCAGTTTGTTCTAAATTTTATGAATCATTTTAAAATGCTAAATTATACAGGGTGTTTATTACAAAATTGTAAGAAATTTAATGTTTTTTTATTGTTTCAAAGCTAAAGTAACACTTCAGGGATGATTTCTCAAGAAGGGTTGCAATAAACACGTTGAACTTTATATCAGTTTTTTCTAAATTTTATGATTCATTTTAAAATGCTTAATTATACAGGGTGTTTATTACAAAATTGTAAGAAATTTAATGTTTTTTATTATTTCAAAGCTAAAGTAACACTTCAGGGATGATATCTCAAAGGGTTGCAATAAACACGTAGAACTTTATATCAGTTTTTTCTAAATTTTATGATTCATTTTAAAATGATTAATTATACAGGGTGTTTATTACAAAATTGTAAGAAATTTAATGTTTTTTATTATTTCAAAGCTAAAGTAACACTTCAGGGATGATTTCTCAAGAAGGGTTTCAATAAACACGTAGAACTTTGTATCAGTTTTTTCTAAATTTTATGATTCATTTTAAAATGCTTAATTATACAGGGTGTTTATTACAAAATTGTAAGAAATTTAATGTTTTTTATTATTTCAAAGCTAAAGTAACACTTCAGGGATGATATCTCAAAGGGTTGCAATAAACACGTAGAACTTTATATCAGTTTTTTCTAAATTTTATGATTCATTTTAAAATGATTAATTATACAGGGTGTTTATTACAAAATTGTAAGAAATTTAATGTTTTTTATTATTTCAAAGCTAAAGTAACACTTCAGGGATGATTTCTCAAGAAGGGTTGCAATAAACACGTAGAACTTTATATCAGTTTTTTCTAAATTTTATGATTCTTTTTAAAATGCTAAATTATACAGGGTGTTTAATACAAAATTTTAAGAAATTTAATGTTTTTTATTATTTTAAAGCAAAAGTAACACATTAAGAATGATATTTCAAGAAGGGTTGCCATAAACATGTAGAACCGTGTAGAACTTTATATCAGTTTTTTCTAAATTTTACGATTAATTTAAAAATGCTAAAATATAAAGGGTGTTCATTAACTTAGTTTTTAGGAATTTAATGTTATTATTGTTTTGATAAAATTTTAATGTTAATTAGGCAACCCAAATTACACTAGTGTATTTTAAGTGTATTTTTATTAACAATTATAAGAGAGAACAGTATAAAGAGTTATTAAATTGTTAGAATTTTCTTTCAGACAAATATTGATATAAACCCAACTTGTCGTTATTTCTGTTTTTAAAAACAGATGAAAAGAAGAGGCGAAATGAAAGAATCCTAAACTGGCATTTATTGAAGAATACAAAGCTCAACAAAGTTATGTAGCGAAATTTAATAAAACTTCTTATTTGCAGACTATTTTTATTATACCAAACAAAAGTATTTTCTTTTAACTTTATTAAGAGTAAATTTATTATTTTGTAATATGAAACAATTAAATGACCCGAATTTTTCTCCAAAAAGCGCCTATGTTTGCGTTAGCGATGAAAAGCGCCATCGAGTGAGTGTATGAAAGTGTTTTTAATTAATTTAGCAATTATGCGCCTCGTAAAATTAATTATTTCAACTTATCAATTTGGTTCAATTTTTGAGTAAAAAAATAATTTTAAGTTTTTAACAAAATAATGTTTCATTTAAAAGCAATTATAAGTTCAATTATAAAGTTAATTATTATTTCAAGAATTTAAAGCGCGCGATGGTTGAGAATAAACGTTTTTGGAATTAAAACGGTTTTTAATGTAAAAGCACCAACCTTTTAAGCATCTTTAAAATGAATTAATTACTCGTGTAATGCACTTTTTTATTAAAAATTAATCTTTATATAAAAATAAAAGTCCTGATTGACTTGACTATAAAAATTTTTTCGAGTAGGGCTTATTATTTGTTTATAACAAATTATAAACAAAAGACCGTAAAAGAGTTGAAAAAAAATAATTTTCTTTAATATGAAAATGCTTGTCAATATCGAGTCAACCCCATTCTTTAAAAAAGTGCACCCAATGAACAAAACTGTTTGCAAGAAAAATATTTAAATATATAAAAACAACTAGAGTTAAAACTTTTTTTAATTAGTATCAAAATAACTTACCTTATAATAAAATCCAAAAATGTTCAGACGATGTCAAAATGATCCCGTCATCTTCCCCTTTCTATTGCCTATTTCAACATCTAACACCAAAGAAACACAAATTTTTAATTACAAATTAATTTTGACTGGATTAAAATTTTAATATTTAACAAAACAAACACAAAAGTCATAGTTTTATATTACACTTAATTAATTTAAAGAAAAAGACCTAAAATTATGTATTTTTCGAATTTTTAATTAATTGCAAAATGGACGTTAAAAGGTGCTGTCGCCGAATTCGCGTCATACTGTCTTAAGCGTGATCAGGTGATCGAGCCGAACAGAAAATGTGTTGGGATCTGCACGCAACGATAGGTTAGGCTAGGCTACTTTACATTAGGTTAGATTAGGTTGCGTGCAGTTCCTGAACACAAGCCGCGCCGAGAACTCACCAATAATGCTCATACGCTCAGCAGTGCCAAATGTCTTAATAAACATTGTTGCCGTTTTTTTTATTTAAATTAAAATTTTATAAATATTTTTTTTTGATTAATTTAATTTCTATTTATTTTTTACATTTAATCTTTAATTATTGAATAAAATATTGAATGCATTTAATTATTATAAAAATGAATGTACAAGGTGGTTCAAATTACTTGCTAGTTTAGTTTACACGATTGCAAAATTTTTATTTATTTAAATAATATACAAGGCGATGTTGAGGTTCAAATGTTTGAAATTCGTCTCAGGAATTCACTGTATAAGTTTGTCTATGGTTATTAGTTATCACATAACTGAAACATCATCAATCTCAACGTAACTAACTTGAAGTAAAATTAAGTCATTAAACATTGCTGAAAACAACTGAAATTTACACTATCCAAATTAAAGGAGTATGATTGATGTTTACAAATACTTTTTGTGTCTATACCAAAAGTTTATTAACTAAATTTACATCCAAGACGACTCTTCACATTACATTGAAAATAGATATCTACCACATCTAGGTCACATCAAGTTATTTGTGCTAATTTTATAATTTTCGTATTTTTATGCTACTTATGAACCTCTGTAAGTCTACAGGTGTAAAATCCTACTTTAATCGACGTCCTTAAAAACGAAGCTCTATCAAGTTTTGAGCAAATCGATCGATACTTACAAATACTTAAAAAGCTGTTTGTATACATATAGGTACATCCATATTGGATCCGCCATTTTGAACTTTTTTAGACGCTTTCCATTTTCTTTTGACTATGTCAGCACCTACCAATCATAATCATTATAGTTTTGCAGGTTTTCGATATTATTATTGATAATTCATAATAATCCATGATATCAAAGCATTAGCTAATCCTCACGTTTGCCTCAAATCTTTTTGTTTATAATGCATGCACTAAGCCATCTATGATAATTCTGGGCTCATTGTGTATAATTTGCATCCTGCGACAATCCTTATGCAACTATTAACATAGACGGAATTGTTAATGAAATTTACAAGCGCATTAACATCAGAGAGCAAGCAATAGAATTTTATTTATTCGATTAAGATAATTCTAATTTAATAATTACATTATAAAATTAAAATTATTGTAAATTTACATTATCTGAAAATTAATTCTGCGAGGTTGCCGTAATTAAATAAAAAAAAATTTAAATTATTTAAACAAGGGTCAACTTCAAAACCATTTTTTTAAATATGAAAACTTTGCACCCACAAGCGTATCTACCTCTTCCTTTTAGCATTTTTTTGTGAGTGAGAGATGGGAATTTTCGAAAGACACCACATGGCCCGGTACGATGTAGTAGTGTGGGATTTTTACCAACTAAAACGTAATTTCTCTAAAAAGTAATAAGCTAATAAGGGTTCAGGTACTGAGAATACCCGATGACAGAACTGAAATGATGGAGCTGAAAAGTAAGTAGAGCTTAGCACAGTATGAAAAGAAAGACCGGGTGTAGAATTATTAATAGAGTCCAGCAGAACAACAGAGTAGAATAAGGCAGCAGAGTATAGAAAGTGCATGATAGTACAGATTCTGGGAGTTTTCATTCAACGGTCGCCAGGATCACCAAAGCCGAGATGTCGAGTCTATAAATCTCATAAACTCTCCAGCGCTGCCACCGCTTCCAAGTTGTCCATATCCGGTGTCCACGACTGCCATCCACCGGCCTCACAAGAAGAGCGACACTGGTCCCTTAGATTTAGCATCCGGAGACACCACAGAAGCAGGTGCTCGAACGTCTGCCGTTGTCCATAGGAGTACGTATCAATGGGGGCCAGACCCATCCTGTTTAAATATACCAGAAAAGGGCCATAACCCTTGACGATGTAAGAAAGTTGCCGGGTTATAAAGTTGCCGACTGTCCGCCCCACAGTCATCCGAACGAGTACCCCCAAATCCCACAGTCTACGCACACCTCTCTGTGGACCTCAGTTGACTTCCGCGCGTCAAACACGGTCGTCACCATTAACACTTCCTGGAAAGCCAGGGCTTCACTATCGCAAAGTGGCCCGCGCGCAAGAGCAACCACAGCATCCCTCATCGCCACCAGCGCGGCCTGAAGCGTGCTGCATCCGATCGGCAGTTTGTAAGTCCTCTCCGCTCTTCTCCCAAACATGCCGAAAGAAGATTCCGCTCCGCTGTCTCCCGAGTAAACCGCAACTGTCACGAGTGCACAGTTCTCTGGAAGAGGGTCCGGAATGACGACAATACTTTGGAATGACATCCCGAGTCTAGAGTGGTGTCGAAAAGATTCCGGCACAGGTTCAACTAATTGTTTGTTCTCCACCACTCGACGAGATCCCCATCCCACACGCCGAGTCTCGCCTTCCCCCTGAGGAAAAGTGTTGGCAGGAAAAGATATAGTGGAAGCCGGCCGGCCAGGAGCATCAAGGTCGACGTAGAGGAGGTCTTATAGGTCCTCTCTCCATTGCTATTAGCAGAGAATGCTGAACTGGCAGCAATGCGCCTCTAGAGGACGCTCTTGTTAGTACTTCACTCCATATTTTATTTTAGCGTCCTTTTAGCATACTTTCAGTAAGTCACAAGCTGTTCCAAAATAGCAGTAGATGTCTCCAGAATGCACAGTCATTCATAAAACTATCCACAGCTTCCTTGGCTGTTCAAGGGTCGATGCAATTTGCAAAAGATAGGTTTGAGTTGGTGATCGAGATCCTAGAGAAGCTTTCTACAGAAAAGTCTTTGCAGGTTTTACCTGAGCTAAAGGGTGAGCCTATTTCAGTGTCACCCCCTATAAGTAGAAGGAATGGAGAAGATAACAAAACTAAAGCTTACTTTACAGCATAACGCACTTATCATCGATCTTTCCAAATATATAACACCTGAAATAAAAAACAAAAATATTAGAACCCGTTCATATTTATCAATTTAAAAAAGTATAAATTTCAAGAGTCAAAAAGGTAGAAAGTAACTTAAAATTTATCGCACCTAAGGGCTCTATTAAATTGATATGTTTTTTCTTATTCGAATATTTAATGAATTAATTCAATTTACTTCAAGTTTACCAATTCGCAGTGTTAATAAACGTAAAAATTATTAGAGTCAATTAAAACGACTTTTAAATTACCTAAGGTCTTTTATTTTAATAGAAAACTATTTAAATCCAAATCGAAAAAATGTTGGAAGCAATTGCTCGTTTACAATAGGGAAAAAAACATTAGTTTAAATGTTTGATGGTAAATAAATGTTTTCTGTAACAAAATAAAAGTGTTTTCAATTAACCTCCACCATCCTCCACGATGTCTAGATTTTCTTTAAAAAATAAAAAGAAAAGTATTTTCTTTTGTTTAAATTTTAAAAATAGGAAATAAAGTTACAGGAAGTTTGTAGAATTGTACTTTTGTAGGAAATTAAAAAATATAACAACCCCAAATTTATAATGATCGTTTTGCATAATATACGGGGTGAAGAAAAAGTAAAGGAATATGTTTATAACTTTATAACTTTTTTATTATTGATTTGTAAAAAATTATTAGGCTGGAAGTGTCTCACATGCACGTGCCCTTGGACTACTCAAGTATGTAACGACTACTAAAGAGGTCTGTACACTGTACTAGATCTGGATACAATCGCTGGAAACATCCGGTTGTCTGCCTGTTCGTACTTAAGTAAAATTGTTACACTATAGGGGTGAGGGGGTAAACAATTGTAATTATGTCAGATGTACATTGTACGAGTATATTAAATTGATGGCCAATAGTAACAAGAAACAATTTGCGCTAGCGTTAATTTCAGGCGTATAATGGGTTGCCTACCCTTGAGGCGATAAAGTATTTACTTTACCAAAAAGTTTCTTTTTGGATAATTATTAAATTTGTAATTATCTAAATTAATAAACAAAACAATAAAGTTTTGAATAAAGTAATTTTTAATTACTTACTTGTATTAAATAATAATTAAATTTTATATCAGTCCTGTAATTCAAGTTGCCTTGTTTTATTATCAGTGAAAACAAACATTTGGTTTTATAAGGTCAGAAATAATAAGCTAGAAATTTGTAAAGGTTCCTGAAAAATGTAGTTAAAAAAACATTTTTGTTGAAATATTCGACGGAATAGGTTATTTAGGTTTTAAATTGATTCATTAGGCCACTAAAACTTAGCCAAAATAATTTTAACTACGACTTGGTCTACCTATAATAAAAATTCGAAAAATGTCCATAAGAAAAATTAATTTTAAGTTACACGTAAGTCGTTGATTATAAACTGATTAAGCTGGAAGCCAAAGATTTGTAAGTTTATGTGTCAATCCCACACACACCTAATAAGTTTTTAAACTTTGAAGTCCTGAGAATGTGGAAAAATTTTATAATTGAAAAAAAGTTTTCCGAGATTTGAAGAAAAAAATTTATATCCATCCTAAATAGCTGTAAATCATCTTAAACTTTATTTTAAAAGTTTAATTGTATGATGCATAGTATAAAAGTCTTGTTCTTTGGAAAACGACTTGTTATTATACTCGATCAATTTTCTAGAAAATTTATGTCATATTCATATATGAAAGACAGGAAGTTGTAAATATATTTCCAGGATATAACTACCAAAATAGATTTTACTTTAATTTATTTGAATTTGAGAGAATCCGTTATTTTAAGAGATTAATGGCTTTAAAGTATTTATAATGCAGGAGGATCCTTGTTGGGGAACTTTTTGGGTTCGATGTCAGAATTGGCCTTACAATATTGCCAGTGACTTGAGGGATTTAAAGGCTGACGATTTTTGAAAAGTTGAACAGAATCTATACAGGGTCCTACGTCTGAGCTCGATATTTCAAGCTCTTGAGTTTCATCAGTGACGACGCCACGTGGGGGGCAAGGGGGGCAGTAGCCCCCCTTGAAAAACGGTCTGCCCCCCCAATAAATGTTGACCTGATACATAGAAATAAAATTTTTGCTTAAAAACTGTTCCAATTCGGCAAAATGTTAATTATAGTACATCATGTTGAAACTTAAAAGTGCAGACAGCAGCTTTTAAGAATTGCATAACGCTTTACTTCTGAAATGAATTGACTCCGATAAACAAAAGAAGCTCATGCTAGAGAAAAGGCGATATTCGTAACTACCTAGTACATACAGTGAGCGCCAAAAGTATATGGAAGAATATAAATAATTCTTTTTCCGACAGGAATATCAAAAAACGGTTGGACAATGGACATGTCAAACTAATTGATTTAAAAACAAAGATTTTCCAATGATTTTCATTTTTCTATCTTCGAACAGTAGACAAGAACAGGGCCAACGGTGTAGTGGTGTAACTATAATGCTCCCGAGGATTCAGTGAAACCAGGCCCGTGAGGTTTAGGGGTCTGGAAGAGCTGACTTTTTTATAGATTGTAAAAATTTTTATGATTTTATGAATAACGCTTGCCTAAAACAATTATCAAATGGTCATATAAAGAAATTATGATCAGATCAAGTTTTTTTGATATAAAAAAGCGTTTAATTTCAGAGTACAGAAATCTTAAAAAATTGTTAAAGGTGATCTGAAATCTTCTGACCTTGAAAATTTTTAAAATTTTGCCTGCGGCGCTTGGGGAGCCGTGAAAAATCTTTGAAATAAACAATTAATTGCCATTTTAGAAACTCACAGTTGGCAAATTTCAAGTAGCTCCCCCCTCAAAATTATTCGTTAAGTTCATCCCTGCCCAAGATATTGATTTTTAAATGAAATGTTTTACCAAGGAAAACAATTGTTGTTCGTAAAGAACTGTCGCCCCTCTTGAAACTTTTGAAATTGTGTCTGCCCCCCCAGAAAATATATGCTGGCGTCGTCACTGAGTTTCATTATAATCAATAAGCGATTTTTTCTACAAAAATAAATAACACTCATTAAGTTTCAAAGTGGCGACGAGATGGAGATTTTAAAATCCGATTTATCCGAAACCACCAGATTAACGTTGTTTAAAAGTTTGGTCGGTCTATGATGGTCGCAAAGATAGGTAACGCCGCCACTGCTGGTTGGTACCATTATCTATCTAGAATCTAGATGCTATCTATAATGAGCATTTTGTATCAGTTTTTTATCATTAGCTATTGACGAATGTTACTAATTAGTGTGACAATTATATTGTTGATAGTGCCTTTATTTAGACGGTAATTAGTTTTATTACAAGTGTAGTAATGTGGCTTTTGTTTTAACATAACGTTTTCATAACGCACGGGCTTCTAAAACCGGGTACCATGTTGAAGTTATCAATTTTAAGAGGTCCTTCCGTTCAACACCACCCTATTTGAATTGAAAAAATGATAAAAGAAGTTGTCTGTACCAAAAAACGCACGGGTTTTGAGATACCAAAACCCGTGCGCTTTTTGAGGGGATCTATTTTTTATGATTGATATTCATTCTTGACATGGTAAGGACATAAAACAAAAAATTGGGTAATTTCCTTCTCAAAGACGCATCAATTGTTTTTTTATTTATACCATCATCTTCCCTTTTAACAAAAGCCAAAATAGTTTGATTCATTTCACCTGGTTGGTAACACGAAACGACGCCATTTTTAACACCTTCAATTGAATTAATCGCGCTTTCAATTTCAAATAAATGAACTCTGTGTCTACGTATTTCAACTAAACTGTCGTTTCGTCCGACATAAAATAGCAAACCATCTTTTGTAAAGCCCTGATCGCCTGTTTGGTATAATTTTGAGTAAATTGGATTCTTTTTATCAAAAGGATTGTCTGCGAGTCTCACTTGATTTTTTTTGCTAATGTATTTCAGAGGAAGAATTTCTCCTGAAAAGCAAATTTGGCCCATTTCTCCTTCTTTGATTATATTCAAGTTTGGCTCCAAAATGTACGCTTATGTAAGGGGGTCCTACAAGAGTATAATTAGATACACTCAATATTTTAATTTTTTTACCTAATGGAAAATTGTTATTAAATTTACGTAAATGGTCTCAATTTGTTATTGAATAAGTGGTGGCATCTGAAATTTCCGTACTACCATAAAAATTAGCTAAAGTAACTTGATTTGGTTTAAATTGAGTGTAAAATCTATTAATTAGAAGAGGCGATAAAATTTCACCAGATGAAATCCACAATTTGAGATTCGTCAATAAATCTTTGTTACCCTACAAATTCAATTAATTTAGGGCATTATCAAGGGCAATGCTATAAGAAATCGACTTACGCTCATTTCTTTACAAATCAAAATTGAAGTTAGTAGCGATGGAACTAAAATTATTCTTTCTATCTGAAACAAACTTTTTAAAAATCGTTTCGAAGTAAAAGATAATTTTTACCTTGTTTTCTTCTAAAACTTGGATAAATTTTTCTGTATTTTGTATAATGGGTTTAGGTACCACCAAAATTGTTAAACCTTTCAATAATGGACCCCATATTTCGAAAATCCTATCAACAAATGTGAAGACGGTTTTAAAAACGCACACTTTTTCAGTCGAACACTATCACATTTCCATAGTTTTTTTCATACTTTAAACTGGGCTCATTCATATTTTTAGATCAGTGCATAATTGCTTCTTATCATTAAGTATAAAATATTATAAAGTAATAAAATTAAACGTCCTCTTAGACAATCATGGCGTTTCCTGTTTGAAGAAAATTTTGCTTTGAGATGCCGAAATTTTATTATTTTAAATTTTACGTCACTTATGTTAATGTTCAGGGTATCAGGGTTGGATTGGGAAAAAAATAATTATTTACGAATTTTTGTAATTTATAATATCAATAGCTGTTATTTATGTTACCTATATCAAAATAGTGCACTAATAGTCTTTTACCTATACCATTGTAAAAATATTATATAAAAGACCATCATTAATCGAGTATATCAGTCATGGGTTAATCTTAATTACTTAAAATTTCAAAATCCCATCGATTTTGTATAAAATGCCTAACATCTCTTCAATTAATTCAGTGTTGTCAGTTAAGTACTTGTAAATTTTTTTAATTAAGTGCCTATTAATAAAGTTGCATTTTTGTGTTTAAAGTTTTACAAATTAATAATAATGAAGTCCCAGTTATCAATTTTAAAAGGTCCTTCTGTTCAACACCACCCTATTCGAATTGAAAAAATGATGGAAGATGTTGTACGTACAAAAGGGAACAACGTAGCTGCCATTTTTAAACGTAAAGATTTACTTATTTAAAAAAAAATTGTTCCTCTAACTCTCTATCTACCTGCTTTGCTCCCTGCCAATCTCCTCATCGGCTCATCCTTCTATTTAACGCTCTTCCTTTCTGCTCGCTTGACCATGTCTCCTTTTCTCTGCTCTGCTTTTCTCTATCTTTATGCTTGTGCATCTGCTTATCCTCCATCTGTTCACTTTTCGTCAGTTCTCTCGTCTGTACAGGATCTCTGTAATCAGTCTTCGCTTTATGGGTCATTGGTCTTCTTCTGACAAAACCATGCAATTTTCGTCTTCTAAAACCTTTAAATTTTAAGAAAACGGCAAAACGAGACAACACACTTTCACCGAACTTAACAATTTGGCCAACCGTCTCGCCAAATTCATCCATCAGACTATTTCAACTAATAATTTGAAGAAATCAAACAAAGGCGACTTCATAATTGGAATATTCATGCAACCATCCGACTATATGTTAATCGTCATGTTAGCTATTTGGAAAGTAGGAGCTGCATATGTACCATTAGATCCTAATTATCCTGAAGAACGTATCAAATATATTATTTCTGATTCACAACCCACTATGATCATTTGCGACGAAGGTACGACAAAATTTGCTCCAAAATGTAATTGATAATCAAACTGCTTGTATTAGATCATGGAGAGTTTCCAAGTGTGTTCAAGCTTCCTCTTGAAAACTTTATTAACTATCGAGATGCTATTGTTGAAAATGGTTTCAAAAAAGACGAAAACGACTTGGCTGTTGTTTTATACACGTCTGGAAGCACGGGCACTCCTAAAGGTATCTTAACTGAGCCAAAAACCTTTTGGAATAATTTTGGAATAGTTTTAAAATCATTTTGAAAATTTCAGGCGCTTGCTTATCATTTAAATCTATATTTACCCGCCTCCAATGGCAATTTGAATATTATCCTTTTAGTTCGACTGAAAAAGTGTGCGTTTTCAAAACCGTCTTCACATTTGTTGATAGCATTTTCGAAATATGGTGTCCGTTATTGAAAGGTTTAAAAATTTTGGTGGTACCTAAACCAATTATACAAAATCCAGAAAAATTTATCCAAGTTTTAGAAGACAACAAGGTAAAAATAATCTTTTTCTTGGAAACGATTTTTAAAAAGTTTGTTTCAGATAGAAAGAATAATTTTAGTTCCATCGCTTCTAACTTCAATTTTGATTTGTAAAGAAATGAGCGTAAGTCGATTTCTTATAGCATTGCCCTTGATAATGCCCTAAATTAATTGAATTTGTAGGGTAACAAAGATTTATTGACGAATCTCAAATTGTGGATTTCATCTGGTGAAATTTTATCGCCTCTTCTAATTAATAGATTTTACACTCAATTTAAACCAAACCAAGTTACTTTAGCTAATTTTTATGGTAGTACGGAAATTTCAGATGCCACCACTTATTCAATAACAAATCCAGACCAACTACGTAAATTTAATAACAATTTTCCATTAGGTACATAATTAAAATATTTACTGTACCTAACTAATTATATTCTTACAGGAGCCCCATTACATAACACAATAGCATACATTTTGGACCAAAACTTGAATATAATCAAAGAAGGAGAAATAGGCCAAATTTGCTTTTCAGGCCAAATTCTTCCTCTGAAATACATTAGCAAAAAAAATCAAGTGAGGCTCGCAGACAATCCGTTCGATAAAAAGAATCCAATTTACTCAAAATTATACCAAACAGGCGATCAGGGCTTTATAAAAGATGGTTTGCTATTTTATGTCGGACGAAAAGACAGTTTAGTTAAAATACGTGGACACAGAGTTGATTTATTTGAAATCGAAAGTGCGATTAATTCAATTGAAGGTGTTAAAAAAGGCGTCGTTTTGTGTTACCAACCAGGTGATATGAATCAAACTATTTTGGCTTTTGTTAAAAGGAGAGATGATGGTATAAATAAAAAAACAATTGATGCGTCTTTGAGGAGAAATTTACCCAATTTTATGTTACCCAAAATAATAATTTTAATTGATACAATTCCATTGCTCGTTAACGGCAAAACTGATCGTCAGGTTTTGTTGAAAATGTTCGAAGACACCCATACTGGTCAAAATGGTAGATTTTTTGAAGTAGAAACTAATTTTTAAAACTGATAATTTAATTCAGAATTAGATTATTCGGAAGTTCCATTAAATCAAATACCTGCAGCTAAAGTTCTGTTTGAATTAATAGACTCTTTGACGACTGGACTTCTAAAATCCATAATTTCAATTCATGCCAACTTTTTCGAAATTGGCGGAAACTCCTTAAATGCTATTTTTACAGTATCAAAACTAAAGGATAGTGGTTACAATATTAGTAAGTTAATGTTGGTTAAGGGCGCGCTGCTAAAGTGGAGGGGAGACATTTTTGCCATAGCGTGTATTTTTACCACTTTAAGTTGAAGAAAAAAAAATATAGATGGTGCCAACATACTGTCAAAATAATTATTTTAATTACCAATGTCAACCAATCTTAAACTTAAAAAAAACAAGAAACAGTACTTAAAAGTAGAACATTACAACATCGTTTTGGACGGTTTTCGATGCTGTAATGAGTATATTCTTACAAAAGAATAGTAAAGTTAAAAATTTATACCTGGAACTTTAAAATTTTGCTTGGGCCATCTAAAAGGCAATGCCTGAACTATTGTCGAAAGATTTGGTTGAAAAGACCGCTAAGGACATATTTTGATTCAGTATTATCTTCCTTGTTTCGTTTAATTAGCGATGGAATCACTTAAAAATTAGGTATTGTTCTTATAACGATCTCCACCAGGAAATAACAGAATTTCATCAATATTGGTTGCTTCAAAATTTGAAAGTTTCTTGTTTTCAAAAATTAGTTTAACCTATTTATTCATAATATAAAGAAATGAAAATTGTTCATCTCCTTCATTGATCTTTCCTTATTAAAATTTCAAAAAAATTAAGTTCATATAACGTTTAGTTTTTAAATTCCGCAAGACAAACTAAAGGCTTATTTTTAACGTTATTTTAACTCCAACTTTTGCCGGTTTGTCAGCGCGCCCTTAAAATAAACAAATACTAAATGCAATTTTCCAGGTATCACAGATTTTATAGCAGCAGAAAATTTAGGAGAAATCGTCAGAAAAATGCAGCCCAATTCACACAGTTCACAACAAACTGAAATAGTTTCAGATTACATAATTGATCATTTCCGAGACGACTACAAAAAAGAAATCATTGAGTAAGATTTAAATCACCTAATAGTCAGCATTTTTAATTCTACTCCATCTTCCAGCATAATAACAGCAAGCTTCTATCAAAAATCAAACTTAGATTGTTTGATTAAAGATATAAAAGAAGAGCACTATACCACGGTAATAGAAAAAATTTGGACCGACTTAGTAAACCAAAAATTAGCGTTCGTAATCAAAGATGCAAAAACTAAAGCCTTAGTTGGCGCATCTATAAATTATGAAGCTCACGAAGATTTAGACTTTCATACAAACACCCCCATTGACATTTTAATTGATTTTGTTCTAGAACTCGAACGTCCGTTTAAAAAAGAAGTATTTGAAAATTACCAAAAATTGTTTTACGCCAATTGGCTGGGAACACCAGCACGTTTGAGTTCAAAAGAAAATGTGGCTGTTGTTAATTTTGTCCAACAACAAATTTTAAAGTTGGCTAAACGGTTAAACTATCAAGCTGTTATTACTACAAATCACAGTCCTATAACTCAGGTTTATAACTCAAGCTGTAAAACTATACTAACTTATAAAAAATTTATTTTTAGCAACTAGGGGCAGTTTATGGATATAAGACTTTAATTGAATATCAAGTTAATCAATACGTTGCTTCTGATAATACAAAACCATTTGAGAAAGCACCAGATTCTCAAACAATTTCATTAGATTTAAAAGTATTTTAAATATTCATGATTATAGTAATACGGCCCTGTCCTTTAAATTATTCTATTATAGCCAGTTATCGCCATCTATATTATTATCCCATAACTAATATTATAAAAATTCTTTATATAACAAATAAATTTGCCATAGTTGTTTTCAAACACTATTTAGTTACAGTTTTAGGTACTTATATTCAAATAAAATTAATAATTTATCAAAAAACTATTTATTTAAATTAACGGTTTCTACATTACCGGCCATAAAGTAGTGATAAAAACAAGGAGTGTGTTTATGTGTTTAGTTGACAGGTCGATGAATTTTGTGAACTATTTAATTGTAAATAAATCATATTTAATCACTTTTGTGTAATTTTTTTATAATAAACATTTTAAAGTCTTAGTTTAGTATTAGAGTTTGGTTTAGGGGGTGGTTTCAAAACTTCAAATTTCGCAAGATGACTGAAGATAGACTTCACATTGTAAGTGTCGGCATTTTATATATTTTCTCCTATTTCCACTAAAAACTAATAATAAAAAAAGTTTAATTTAACGTTTATTATTGCTACAAGTAACATTTCCACAAAGTCAATTTGCGTAAATATTTGTGAAATATTTATTTTGACATAACCTCACATTTTAGGATTGGGGTAACGACAAGCTGCACAGAACGCAAAAACACGTAGAAAGAAATCCTTACGATTTAGAATCATGGTCGATTTTGTTAAGGGAAGCTCAAATAAAACACATTTCAGAAGTACGTCCTTTATACGAACACATAATTCAAATTTTTCCGAGCGCGTCTCGATACTGGAGAATTTACATCGAACATGAGGTAGTAATACACTAAAAATTGTTTATAAATCTAATAATTGTGTACTTTTTAGATGAAATCGAGAAATTATGAAAGAGTAGAGAAGGTAGGATATGCATTAAATGTGAATATCAAATCAGTAAAATGTATCATTAGAAATTTACAGTTCGTTAGAATTATAATTAGTAAATTTCTACGAAAAAATAAAATTGAATACAAAGAAATACTTTTTATTTCATATAAGTTTTTGACTGTGTTCAGAATTTGGGAGACAAATTTTTGATTGCTATGATTTGTTTGTAGAGAATAATTATTAACGAGGCAATTTTAAGTTTGTTTTCTGAATTGAAAAAAATCCTCACCAAATTTTTAAATTTTATATGAAGTTAAATATGTTTGTCAATCAAAGTATCGTTGATGTGTTTTATTCGCGGAGTACTACTTATAAAATAAACAAGTTTTTAGCAAATGTGTGTTTTTTTCATTCAAACATTTACTCTGATTGACCAACGTATGTAAAATTTTAAGGCATTATCTTGCTAACATCATATAAATATACATTTTTTAACAGCTATTCCAACGTTGTTTAATGAAGATTTTGAATATTGAATTATGGAAATTGTATCTATCGTATGTGAAAGAAACTAAATCAACTTTAGCTACATACAAGTAAGTCATTATAGGTAATATTTTTCATAAAAATATTCAGTAGATTTAGCTGACCAAGAAATTAATTTGCTAATTCCTCAAAAGCTCATTTGTTTTTAATTGAAACCATCTTTACGTGGTTTATGTATTATATTTTAATTAAATGGTTATTTGTAAGTTTGTTCTTTATTTTTAATCTTCGATAATTAGCAAAGAAAATAGGCTTATTTTAATATGGTATTTTTAGAGAAAAAATGGCTCAAGCTTATGACTTCGCTTTAGAAAAAATTGGAATGGATATTCATTCTTATAGCATGTGGAACGATTACGTGAATTTTTTAAAAGGTGTCGAAGCTGTTGGATCGTATGCTGAAAATCAAAAAATATCGGCCGTGCGTAAAGTTTACCAAAGAGGCGTTATAAATCCGATGATAGGTATGGAGACGTTTTGGAAAGATTATATTGCTTTTGAACAGGTAAAATCGTAAAATTTGACGAAACGACGTTTAAGGAAATAAACTTTTAGGCAATTAATCCGATTATAGCTGAAAAGATGTCCATAGAACGCAGTAAAGATTATATGAATGCAAGGAGAGTTTCTAAAGAATTGGAAGTTCAAATAAGAGGAATCAATAGAAATGCGCCGAGCATTCCACCAAGTGGAAGTAGTGAAGAACAAAAACAAGTATGGCGTATTCGTTTGATCTTATAAATTTTATTTTTTATTCGTTTAAGGTGGAGCTATGGCAAAAATATATAGCGTGGGAAAAAGCAAACCCTTTACGTACAGAAGATACTGCACTTTTAACACGAAGGGTCGTTTTTGCTCTTGAGCAATGTTTATTATGTTTAGGACATCATGCAGATATTTGGTACCAAGCTGCGCAATTTTTGGAGTATAGTTGTAAAGTTCTACAAGAAAAAGGAGTAAGTACAAGTACAACTGTTGTAAAGTCTTTACCTCGTTATGCTGTAACACCGATAACCGGGTGGTGCATTAAATTCTCTCTTTAGCGTCGCTCAGTGGGAGACAGGGGGGTTCGTAGTAAGAAAACACTGTGGATGGAATAATGCAAAGTATTTATTAAATAGAAAATTAACTCTATGTACCTCAAAGGTACACGTACAAAAATAAAAAAAACCTTAAATAAATCGATGACTTTTCACTAATCAGATACAAATCTCATGCGTATGACTTGGCCACTGTTCTTCCAGACCACCATACCTGTCCTCAACACCTAACCAGACCTTAAAGAGAGACCACCTGACCTGGAAGACACGGGAGGGACGAGCGTATGCCCAGACCACTAGACCTGTCCTCAAGACCTATCAGACCTTTAAGGAGAGGCCACCTGACCTGGAAGACACGAGGAGTGTTAGTCGAATCCCCAGACCACCATACCTGTCCTCAACACCTAACCAGACCTTAAAGAGAGACCACCTGACTTGGAAGACACGGGAGGGACGAGCGTATGCCCAGACCACTAGACCTGTCCTCAAGACCTATCAGACCTTTAAGGAGAGGCCACCTGATCTGGAAGACACGAGGAGTGTTAGTCGAATCCCCAGACCACCATACCTGTCCTCAACACCTAACCAGACCTTAAAGAGAGACCACCTGACCTGGAAGACACGGGAGGGACGAGCGTATGCCTAGACCACTAGACCTGTCCTCAAGACCTATCAGACCTTTAAGGAGAGGCCACCTACCTGGAAGACACGAGGAGTGTTAGTCGAATCCCCAGACCACCATACCTGTCCTCAACACCTAACCAGACCTTAAAGAGAGACCACCTGACCTGGAAGACACGGGAGGGACGAGCGTATGCCCAGACCACTAGACCTGTCCTCAAGACCTATCAGACCTTTAAGGAGAGGCCACCTACCTGGAAGACACGAGGAGTGTTAGTCGAATCCCCAGACCACCATACCTGTCCTCAACACCTAACCAGACCTTAAAGAGAGACCACCTGACCTGGAAGACACGGGAGGGACGAGCGTATGCCCAGACCACTAGACCTGTCCTCAAGACCTATCAGACCTTTAAGGAGAGGCCACCTGACCTGGAAGACACGAGGAGTGTTAGTCGAATCCCCAGACCACCATACCTGTCCTCAACACCTAACCAGACCTTAAAGAGAGACCACCTGACCTGGAAGACACGGGAGGGACGAGCGTATGCCCAGACCACTAGACCTGTCCTCAAGACCTATCAGACCTTTAAGGAGAGGCCACCTGACCTGGAAGACACGAGGAGTGTTAGTCGAATCCCCAGACCACCATACCTGTCCTCAACACCTAACCAGACCTTAAAGAGAGACCACCTGACCTGGAAGACACGGGAGGGACGAGCGTATGCCCAGACCACTAGACCTGTCCTCAAGACCTATCAGACCTTTAAGGAGAGGCCACCTGACCTGGAAGACACGAGGAGTGTTAGTCGAATCTCCAGACCACCAGACCTGCCTTAAGACCTAACCAGGCCTTTAAAGACCGACCACACCTGACCTGGAAGACACGAGAGGGGTTAGTCGAATCCCCAGACCACCAGACCTTTCCTTAAGACCTAACCAGACCTTTAAAGACCGACCACCTGACCTGGAAGACACGAGAGGGGTTAGTCCAATCCCCAGACCTAACCAGACTTTTAGCAACAGATCACCTGACCTGGAAGACACGAGGGGTTTTAGTCGAATCCCCAGACCACTAGACCTGTCCTCAAGACCTATCAGACCTTTAAGGAGAGGCCGCCTGACCTGGAAGACACGAGAGGGGTTAGTCGAATCCCCAGACCACCAGATCTGTCCTTAAGACCTAACCAGACCTTTAAAGACCGACCACCTGACCTGGAAGACACGAGAAGGGTTAGTCGAATCACCAGACCTTTAGGAACAGACCACCTGACCTGGAAGACACGAGAGGGGTTAGTCGAATCCCCAGACCACTAGACCTATGCTTAAGACCTGACCAGACCTTTAGGTACAGACTACCTGACCTGGAAGACACGAGGGCTTTTAGTCGAATCCCCAGACTACTAGACCTGTCCTTAAGACCTAACCAGACCTTTAGGGATAGACCGCCTGACCTGGAAGACATGACACACGGGTTTGCTGAAAGCATAGGAAAATTAAATAAAAATTAATTAATAAAATAAAATTAATTAATTAATTTAACACGGAAATAAGTAACAAGGGGGAAAATAATAATTAATTAAATTAATTAATTGACTTAGGGCAAGGGAAAATTTTCAGCATGCTGTAATACTGTACCAGTATTTTTTAATTAAATTAATTAATTGACTTAAGGCAAGGGAAAATTGATTAAAGGGTAAATTAATAAGACCGCGCTTCCGCTCACCACGATGGTGAAGCTAGAAGTTCCTTCTCAAAATGGAGTGGGAGTTTATATTGGAAATCTGACGACCAACTCGGATTCACTCTACAACCAATAAGACCGCAGCAAATGTCACTGAATACAAGAGCGACTATCAATTAATTATTATAAATTAAATTAATAACTTTTTAATTAGCCCGAACTCGAGGATGCAAGTTAACTCAATGGAACCCCACTAAAATTACAAGCACGTCGGTATAAAATTTGTAATTATCAATTAAAATTTCATGTTTAAACTAATTAATAAAAATTATTTAAATGGAGGAAAATATTCAGGGGTGCTAATGAAAATAGTTTCATAAAATATCCTGTGGTAATTACCGTTTTAGCCTTATATGAATGTCTCTTCTTCCCAACCCATACTCTTCCCCTGCTTCTGTCGTTTTTGTGTGAAATTTGTTTATCCTTTGAAAAATAAATTCTGATATGGTCATGAGGCCTAGTTCGTGATGTAGTTGCTCGTTTCTGATTTACCAAGGTGCATCAACAGACATCCTTAAAATGCGATTTTGGATCACTTGAATTTTTCTGATATTCGATTTTGATGTGTTCCCCCATATTTCACAATGAATTTAAAACTTGAATAATTTTTGAAACCTATACTTAAAAAGTTTAGATAAGTAATAAATGAATTGATAAGTTTAAATTAAATTATACAGGGTTAAAAATGACTTAAGAGGTAAACTAAAAATTACACGGAAGCTCTAACCCTTCTGGTTGCCGAGATACAGGCAAATCAGCGGGTATCAATGATAAGGCTGATAATAAAAATTAAAATTGGGTAATTCTGATCCAATCTCTTCGAGATTGGGCTCAAATGAAAGTGCTTGAAGAGCTGAACACGGGCATCTAAAATTTATCTCCATTTTGATCTCAGGGGCGGCGCTAAGGGAAAACTAAAGAAAAAATGACAAAATTTCCAGGATGCTGTAATACTGTACCTGTATTTTGGTCCAGCATCTGGATAAAATTCTGCATCGTTACAATGTACTTATTTTTAATGTTGCAGGATGTAAATGCGTCAAAGTTATTCAGTGAAGAGGCAGCAAATATGTTTGAACGAGCAACAAGCACATTGTTAAGTAAAAATATGTTATTGTATTTTGCTCATGCCGATTATGAAGAAGGACGTGTTAAATACGATAAAGTCCACCAAATATACCAACGTTATTTAGATTTAACCGATATAGATCCAACTTTGGTAAAGTTTTTCTTTGATCTAAATTTTAACCATTAGTTAACTGTCTTTTTGTAGGCTTACGTACAATACATGAAATTTGCGCGTCGCGCTGAAGGTATAAAATCAGCCAGAAACGTATTTAAACGTGCAAGAGAAGATCCTCGTTCGAAATATCACGTATTTGTATGTGCGTCGTTAATGGAATATTATTGTAGTAAAGATAAAAATATAGCCTTTCGTATTTTCGAACTTGGTCTTAAGAAATTTAGCGGTGATCCTGACTACATATCATGTTATATAGATTATTTGTCTCATTTAAATGAAGATAACAACACGAGAGTATTATTTGAAAGAGTTTTATCATCTGGAAGTTTAGAACCAGCCAAATCGGTGTAAGTTGATAATGAAATTCAAATTGAAAAATTTTAGTTTTCTTTTTAGCGATATATGGAACAGGTTTTTGGAATTTGAAAGCAACGTTGGTGATCTTCAAAGTATTGTTAAAGTGGAAAAACGCCGCGCTGAAGTTTTAAATAAGATTAAAGAGTTTGAAGGACGAGAAACGGCCCAATTGGTCGATAGGTACCGTTTTTTAGATTTATATCCATGTTCAGGACCTGAACTTAAAAGCATTGGGTATGTCCAAGTTTCCTTTACGCTAATCCTCCTTTTTTAAATGTAATTCATGTTTCTAGATATACAGAAGTTGTTAATATAACAGGAGCAGGTCGCAATCACATTTTACAACAGTTTATAAACGCAGATGATGATTCTGCCATACCAAAACCGGATACAGCACAAATGATACCGTATAAACCTAAAGCAAATGCACTACCAGGGGAGCATCCAGTTCCAGGCGGTAGTTTCCCCATGCCACCCACGGCAGCTCACTTATGTACGCAATTACCACCTCCATCGTGTTTCAGAGGACCATTCGTTAATTTGGATCAATTGTTGGACATCTTCAACAGAATTCAAATGCCAGATTCAAGTAAATAATCAATTTTAAATTAATCAAAATCAAAAAATTAAATTTTAGTTCCGATGCCTTCTGAAAATGGAAGCGACGTTCGACTATTTGATCTAGCTAAATCTGTACACTGGATTATGGACGAATCACACGGAGGTATAACTCGTAGGAGAAAAAGATTAGGATTAGCATTAGATGGGTCTGACGATGAAGATGCGACTGCACCACCCATAAATGACCTTTATAGACAGCGACAACAAAAAAGAGTGAAGTAATTCTAAGAACATTTTGCGTATTACAAATTTTTTTATTTGATATTGGATCAATTATAATTTAAAAATATTTACAGTATTTATTGTGTTGTACAATTATTTAAATTGGCCTAACATACATTCCTGTTTCCCTTAACGATTTTCTTTCAAAGTACCTACGAAGTGCATCATCAAAGATATCTTCAATAGTTCGTTTTTTCCATATATCAATTTTGGGTTTCTTTTCTTCAACCGGTTCAACAGTAACCTCACCTTCTGTGTTTTCAGGCTCTGTCTTTACTTCTTTTGTTGTTTCAATATCACTTGGTTTTTCTTCTGTAGTATTCTCCGGTTTACTATCCACAATAGCTACCTTTTTAGCTTTTTCTCCTTGTTTTTCATCCTCAGAATCTGACGAATCGATACTAAAATCTGAATCTGCATCGATATTCGAAGGCAAGTGCTGTAAACTTTTATCAGGTTCTGGTTTACTCTCAGTTTCTGACTCTGAACTCGCCTCTTTATCTTTTTTCCTATACTTTCGCTTTTTAGGACCTAATTTTTCCTTCTTTGTTTCTGGTTCTGTAACTTCTTCTTTTGGTTTATCGCTTAGTCGTTCGTATAAACCTTTTTGGTCATATAAATGCCTGTAAAAACCATCCAAATTACCTTGTTTTGTAACGTCGCCAATTGCCTCAAGATATTCTTGTCTTTTTTCTTCCTCTTCTAATTTCTTCATTTCCTCTAACTTGGCTCTATACGAAGAAGTAACAAACGACTCTTTATCTTTAAATTCTTCACCTTCAGTTTCTCTTTCTTTTTGCACTTGTCTTTCAATTCGACGTTCATTTTCTAATTTCCTTTTATCGGCACTAGCTAACAACTTACTTATATATTTAGGTTTACGATCGACATCTTTACGAGCAAGTTTAGATTCTTTACGTTTAGCAGTCATTTCATCAAATAATTCGTCATACTGAAATACTGTTGGATCCTCTTCAATCGCCTTTTCTTGTAGTATTCTATCTTGACGTTTAAGTGCTTTATTTAAACCTGTAGGTTTCGCAAAGCCTGAATCGGAGTCAGAATCATCGTCAAACACTGCAGGTTTTAACGGGCGAACTGGTTGCACTTTGTGTTTATTTGGGACAATCAAACCGTATCTACAAAAATTGATTTAAATTTTGAAAAATATTGATTGCATTGATACTTACTGTTTGGACATTTTAAAATTAGCTTAATGTTATTAATTGTGTACTTTATTGCTAAAAAGTAAGGTTATGTTTATCAAAATACTACATAGATGGCGCTACCTAGCCAATAATACGAATTTTCAAAACAACGTATGTGGCCATACGAGGAACTTTTTTCTGAAAACGTCAAAAAAAGTCGACTTTGTGTCACTCAATATGTCAGGGTGAAGTTTAACTTTCCCGCCGAGACAGGAAAAATTGTCAGCAAAGTATTTTTCACTGTCTAGGCAGCGAAGTAAATTCTTAACCCAAGTTAATTTTTATTTTTATAACGTAAAAAATGTTTTCTAAGCATTTTTAATGTAAAAAATTTAATGTTTTTAAAATTTTCCTTTATAATTAGTTCGTTGCATTTAATAATTAGCTTTTTTCCAAATTAAAGTTAATTTAAAAAAATATTTGACAATTGAACTACAAGGAATTGACAAGAGATGGTGCTCTTTCAAAAATCAAAATTTTCAGTTTTACGCTTTACGTTTGCAGAAAAAATATAATGTTTTATACGGAGTCAAAGTAGTTTTGTCTCCTTATAGGAGTATAGGAGTAAAAAAGTAAATCTGTAGTGGATTTAAGCTTGAAAATAAAATCCACTCTGGAGTGGATATAGCTTCGGCGCTGTTTCAGATGACAGATGACAGATGAAGATTGCAAATTGCACTCACTACAGTAATTTGTAGGCTTATAATAAGGGCAAACTATTAAATTGTAGTGAAAATGTCTTTCGATATTAATTCAGAAGTAGTAAAATACAGTTGTACTTGTGGTTTGCTAAAACCGATAACAAAGTTATACTTTTGTCGACACTGTTTAGAATTGCGATGTAGATTTTGTGTGTGTCACGAGGTAGAGTCATTTTAAGTATTAACTATCGATGTTATTATATCGATTATTTTAGGTGGACTCACGCTTTTGTGGTAAATGTGCCGAAAATCTTCCGTCGTCTGAAGCTCGATTGAAAAAAAATAGGTGCGCCAACTGTTATGACTGTCCTAGTTGTCAGCAACAGTTAACAACTAGGGCAGTAGCTGTAGGTCCTAAAAACTCTGAAGATCCCAAAGCCACGCCAAAGAAAGAATTTTATTTGGTTTGTTTATTCTGCCGATGGAGCACACGCGATGTCGGTATTCCAGATCAAACGGCAGGTATGTAATTACTACTTTTATGAAAGTATTTGCCAGAATGTATGTTTTAGTTAGTGGAGGTTGGCCGGAAAGAGAAAATGTGCACGCTAATCGTCTTCAGGACGTTCAAGAAATGTATAGAGGAATGGTGTTGTTAGACAAGCAGCAAAAGCTTGAAAAAGACAAGAAGAAGCAGCATCGTTATATGAGCTTTACCGTAAGTAAAATTTTTATTAAAAATTTTAATTAACTAATTAAATGCATTTAGGACAGAACTGGTATAACAGCTTCGATGTTAAGAAAACGTTTGGGATTACCTGATGTTGCTCATCCACTTCTAGCTACTAAAACCAAACTACCACAACCAGAAGTATCAGTAGATGAAATTGAACCTTTTCTTGAAGACACGCTAACAAAACCTGTAAATTTATTTGAAGGTACGGTTTGATTTACTTAAGGGAGATTCTTGTACTTTGGGACAAATTTCATAAATTATTTTTTTTTTAATTTTAGTTTTAAAGAAATAAAAAGTTTATAATATGTATATTACAATATAGGACCTTTAGTAACATCTTACTAAAATATTGTTCACATACAAAAATTAGAAACCATTTTCAAATTCTTATAAAATAAATTTGACAATTGTCCCAAAGTACAAGCTTTGATGTGATGTTACTTTAACATGAATTTGATATTTGTTTTAGTGACAACTATAGAGCAGCGTTTAGCTCAAGTCGATTTACAACCGACGACGAATGATAAATTATTTCCAATTCATAAACAGTTGTCAGTAAAGACATCACAGCGTTGTAGGGCATGTGAGCATAACGTTAGTAAGCCAGAATATAATCCGGCTTCTATCAAATTCAAAATACAACTCTTTGCATAGTAAGTTTGTAAGGGAAGTTAATTATTTTTTAAGCTAATGTATTTTTTAAAGCTATTATATTCCCGAAATTCGTATGGTGACTGTTGAACCATTAAGATGTGGAAAAGTCTGCGAATTGCTACTGAAATTTTCAAATCCCACTCAGCATCAAACTACAATTACCTTATTGCCGTACACGAACGAAAAAGATTCTAAAATTATTACACAAACTGTAGAGGAAACTACCCAAGAACTGACAGTTGCAGAGGTGAGAAATGTTATCAAATCGAATGCATGTAAAATAAATAACTTTCCAGAAACAAAGCGGAAGTCAACCCAATAGTTTATTACAAACAACTTTATCTCGTCAACCCTCGTCTACAGTAAACCCACGTTCTATCATGATTTCAAACAGGGCGGACATTTCGATACCTACCGGTACATTTATTTTACCTCAGCGTGACGATGCAGCCGAGTACGACGATTCTGGCGATACTCACAACATACAAGACGATTCTAAGTAAATTACAAACTTACAGTTAACGGCGTTATCTTAAATTGTTATTTTTTAGGCTTGTTGTTTGGAGGAAATCGAATAAGGTGGTAGTAAAATTACAAGTTACTCCTAAGGAAGATTTAAATATTGGCGACGAAGTGACTGTTTGTTTTATAATGCAGCATATTTACGTCAACACTATTACTACTGTTGATAACAAAGAACCTCAAAGATGTGAACATAAAGTAAAAGTTTTTTTAAATTTAGGTAAAATTGTCGGTTCGGAATAACGTTACAAACTAATTTTTGTGTATGATTATTCAACGGTTTATATATTTCATGCTTTTTAATAATAATTTTAATAATTCCTTATATAGTGCTTGATAGTAATGATATACCTTCATGATGTAATTGTTCATCGATGTAATAATTTATTGTTTTTGCTTAATTATTAATTAAACTTTAGGGAGGCTTTAATAATTATTGATTTAAATTATAACACGTTTTGTAAATAACCATAATAGCATTACTGCATATTGTAGCACAGCCTCTAAAAGGAGTCGAGGTAAATTATATTAAAGAATGGTATTTCATTTATGCCCGTTTGCACCGACGATTCTTAAAGTTAAGGCATTGCTTAATTTGACATTAGCATTTTTTAAGTCGAAATTGCGCTTCACCACGTTTCACCACGCGCACGAGAGTTCCTAAATAAGATAAACAAAGGTATCTGTATATCAATATCGAAATGGTTAATAATTTTTATGCATCGGGTTAGGAATTATTTAAGCGTTAGGCAGTTCTTACGTAAGCAATTGCTTAGGAACCGTCGGTGCAAACGGGCATTAGTTTATTTTAGTGTTTTGAGCTTTCATTTTGTAACCTAGATAAAACTTTTATAAAGGTAACAGGACTTATGTAGCCACACTATCTGTAAAACTTCATACACGATGCGTTTTGTATTGTAAACCTGGAAATCAAAAATAAAGACTTATTTTTTCATCGACTATGTCATAAATTACTCAAAAGAGCTAGAATTGAGCTAAAAATGGCTAGTTCAAACGGTATTACATTATTATAATGCAAACATAACTTAATTACATTTATAAAAAAAATTCGCAATAAACGAGAACTTATAGAGTTTTGTATTAAAATATAAACAAATAAGTAATAAAATTAATTTAGAACACAAATATTTATAATGAACTAGCCGAATACCCGAGCTTTGCCATGGAAACTTATTATAGGCCCATTTACTTTTTATGTACTTGCTACCTCTTAAAAATTACTAATAAATTATGAAAACCCAATACATTTCTTTAGCATTCACATTTATACAATGTCCTTAATCCATATATTCATTGTTTTTTTAAATTGAAGCTCTCGACCCACAGATATGTCGACACTAATTATTTTCTTCAAATTACCAATTTCATACATTTTTTTAAATAATAAATTGGTACGCGTATTAATCTTATCCTTATCTCCCCACTTTAACAAAGTTCGATAACGTTAAATTACGGATACGCCTATTTTGTACATTTAACAACAATCATCGGTGTAGGTAGTAAGTGCATTATAATAACTTTTTAAAATTCCATTTTTCTAACATTAAATTTTATATTAATTTAAAATAATCCAATTTTAAAAATTATAAATGAGAATAAACGTAGATATTTGGTTTTATACGATAAGGTCTTGATACATTTGGTCATTGTGATAAAATTTTCAATACTTTTATTCCACAGTACGTTTCTAATATGCGATATGGTCAGGTTGGTGCGTGCATTTTTAATCACGTTTCGTGCTTTTGTGCCTTTTGGATTTTTGAGACGGGTTTTTGGTTTCGTTATCTTTAAGGTTAGTTTTATTATTTTTTTATTAGATAGTCGACGTGTTTTCTGATTTTGTTCATACTTTAAGTGAGTCATTACCTCATTACTCATTAATCTGTGATGTAACTAATTAGTAGTTCAAAATTTTGTGAGGAAAGGGGCAGTATTAATGTTATTTAATAATGAAATGAGATATTTTGATTACTTAGGGGGTTTGGTAAGTAGCATTTTATCCCCATCGACCTCCCGCTACCCTGTTTGTTACTAAGTAATAAATAAAAAACCCTCTAACGAGGTTGATATTATAGAAAGACGATTAAAAACTATGATGTAAATAATGCAGCAACCCTTTTGGCTATTTACTCAATTAATGAAGTTCTTTTTAAATATTCAAATTCAAAAGATTTTTTTTAACGTTTTACCTGGCTTCACGAATAACCTCTAAAGAACAAATTGACCTTATCCATATATTTAAAACGCGAAAGCTTTTCTTTACCGGTAATTTTAGCGTGCTTCTACTGGATCGATTTTAATGATTATTTTTAATCCACGCTCTCGACCCACAGATATGTCAGCACTAATTTTTTTTCTTTAATTTCATACATTTTTTTAAATAATAAATTGTCACGCTCATTACTATATCTCATATCTCCCCACTTAAACAAAGTTCGATCACGTTGACTGACGGACACGCCTATATCGTGCATTTAACAACAAAAAATCAGCCGTGTAGGTTATAGGTGCATATAATTTTTGAAAATTTCATTTTTCTAACGCATTCATATCTTCAGAAACTTCGTCGATTTCGACGGGGGTGCCCGCTAGTGATTATTTAAGGGTTGATTTTTTATATCTTAATATGATCTGATCTCTAAAATTACTGAAATTATTAAAATAAAAGGTACTTAAGAAAAGGAAGATACGAAGACGTAGAAAGGCCATTTATTTATTAACTTTTAATTAAAATTTTTTTTTAATTATTTTCGAGTTACTCATCTCGAAATTTTTATTATTTTTCTCTCTCGATTATAACAACTTTTTCTTGGATTCTATTATGTTACTAATAATTAAGAGATAAATAAATAAATTTTATTGCAGTTAAAAAATTCTTTAAATTTAATTACATATTGTAGTTTTAATTATTTTCATCAACTCGAACATTTTCTATAGCAATTTTTAATTAATTCGTATAATTAAAACTTAACTTTAACATGACAAACTTATTTATACATTAAGAAGCAGAATTATAAAAACAGAACACAACAAAATAAATCTCGGGCACATTAAAAGTAGTAATTTAAATTTTCTAACATATTAGAAAAATTAAACTTAACGAATTAATTTCGGCCCCTTTTCTATACTTCCTAATTCTAAAGAGTTTGGTTTATTGTTTAACTTCACATAACCCATTGCTTGGAGACCTGTGAAAAAAGGAATAAATTTCTCAATACGTTGTTTAAAATCTAGTCACTTACTTAGCAAATCTCCAAAAGTAGCAGCTAAACTATAACGATTTATAGGTTTATAACATACATCCTCAATCGTAATATCACCTTCAGTCCACGTGTAAACTATTCTTCTAATTCGTTTTTGTCTAAAAAAATTAAAATTTATTAACAACATGAATTATACCTCTAATACAAAATTTGATTTACCTATCTTTACGATTACTAGAATTGTCGTCAGCATTACTTGTAAGTGGTAACCTACACAGAACAATATTATTTTAATTAAGTATAGAATTATTTTTGCAAATTATACTTACACTTTCCTAGCACGTGCTAAATCTCTATCAGCAGCTGGAGGAGCAGTAACTTCTTCTACAGTGCAAGGTTCGATTACATCCTCTAATACATGAAAACCGATTGCAGTACTTTCGGCTAGCGGGGTTAAAAGTTCCTTTGATCGTTCTCTATAAAATATTCTTTCTTATACCGATACAAAATTAGCGAGCAACTCAAATGTTACCTAATGCTTTGCTGTATCGGTGCTGTTACTACAGGCGTATGTGGAGCGTGTACCTCTACAGGAACTAACATTTGTCCACCAATTTCAGCAACACCTTCACTTTCTACTAATGAAGGCATACGAGTTACTTCTTGAAGTATGCTTCTACTTCTGGATCCTTTAGATAGTCGCCTATGACTTAAATTTAAAGAAGGAACCAAACTACTTCTTCCTCTATAAAAAAAACGGTTATAACAAACTGATTAATTTATGTACTAATTTTTATCACCTAGGCGAAGCTGCTAATATTTCTTCAATCTCGTGAGTCCCTTCCATGAAATCTACCACTAGCGAGGCAATGTCTACCTCTTTGAGAGGTATAAACTTTTCTAATTGCTGTTGATTGTCGGTTTTGGAGGGGAAATCGCACTAAACATAAAAATTAGAAATAAACATAAAAGAGGGTGTTCCATTTAAATTAAGAAATTTGATTCCATTTCCGGTTAAACCGGAAGTCAAAATATAAAGTGTTTGGTATCGTGTAATAGCTAATTTTACAAGCTTTTAAAATATTAAAAAATATACAGGGTGTTCCATTTAAATTAAGAAATTTGATTCCATTTCCGGTTAAACCGGAAGTCAAAATATAAAGTGTTTGGTATCGTGTAATAGCTAATTTTACAAGCTTTTAAAATATTAAAAAATATACAGGGTGTTCCATTTAAATTAAGAAATTTGATTCCATTTCCGGTTAAACCGGAAGTCAAAATATAAAGTGTTTGGTATCGTGTAATAGCTAATTTTACAAGCTTTTAAAATATTAAAAAATATACAGGGTGTTCCATTTAAATTAAGAAATTTGATTCCATTTCCGGTTAAACCGGAAGTCAAAATATAAAGTGTTTGGTATCGTGTAATAGCTAATTTTACAAGCTTTTAAAATATTAAAAAATATACAGGGTGTTCCATTTAAATTAAGAAATTTGATTCCAATTCCGGTTAAACCGGAAGTCAAAATATAAAGTGTTTGGTATCGTGTAATAGCTAATTTTACAAGCTTTTAAAATATTTAAAAATATACAGGGTGTTCCTAAAAATTTTAATATTTTTGTAATTTCCGGTTTAACCGGAAGCGTTTTGTTAATCGAATGTAGTGTCAAATAATAGATATTCATTGTATTAACAAATATATCCATTTTCAAGTTTTCATTTCTATTACAAAAGAAATTAGCGATTTTTGAAGTTTTGACATTCAAAAACTCATTACTCCAAAACGGCTCGAGCGATTTTGATAAAAATTTATATTTCGATAGAGAATTACGTTTTCTGTAACATATTCAAAAAAGAAAAAATATGGCAGAGGGAGTTTTGAGAAAATCCATTTAAAAATTTTGACCTACTTTGGCCCCTTAAAGGTAGGCGTTTTTTAAACAATTTTGAAAATCGACTTGTTTAGGACGAAAGCCCTATATTTTGGCTGTACAATGCCGTTTTGAAATTTTTATAATAATAATTACCGGCCAAGTTATAAGGGAAGAACCACAAAATGGGACAATCGTTCTATTGGCCGCCATTTTGAATAAAATAATTTGAAAATTCTCTTTTCAATTGGGGCTACTATCTTATAGCCAAGTAGAAATGAATTTCACCCAAATTTGCAAATATGCGCCCAAAATAACCACATTATTTTTGGACACCCTGTATATATTTCTTATTAAAGCTATTTTTGGCGATAAAATAATTTTAAAGTGGTTAAAATTAAATTTCATCAAAATCCCTTCAGTAGTTTTTGCTCTAGAGGGGGGGGGGGGGGCATACATACATCCAGACATTTTTGGTTCAAAAAAATTGAAATTTTTTTTGGCATTTTTGGAATCAGGAGGACTCAAAACGTCGAGAAATGCAAAAAAAATGTTTTATTATTTTTTTTTTCTCGATTAGAACTTTTTCTTGGATTGGAAAAAGTTAAAAGTGTAAAAACTAGATAAAGTAGCTACCTGATCTTTTCTATTAATATTAAGAAATCTTGGTGCATTTTGAATAGTGATATTTATTTTGTTAACTTTAGGTCTACGGACTCGTCTAGGTTCGATATTTTTAGCTTCAGGAACAACTTCAGGAAGAATCTGTTGTTGTACTGTTGGAATTTCTACTTCGAGATAATTTTCTTGTTCATCATTTAAAACTTGGATTAAATTTTCTTGTTCAACATCTGGCGGCAATAGTTGAATTTCCGGTGCAGTTACTGTTTTTTTTGAAATACGAGTTGATGTCCTTATCCGCTTTGAAGGTGTTTGAGGTTGACCTACCTCGGCTACACGTTTTGATGTTTTATCTTGAGTAGGTTGTCTGTATTGATTAAAAAAGTATTACTTAAAGAATTTTTCTAAATAGCAAACACAAGACAAGCATTAGTAAAGCATAATTTCGTGCACTTTTAATGTTAGTTTTCATAAATCTATAAAGTCAATGAAGTAAGAAAACAAATCAAATCATTTCTATACATTTGATTAGTACAAACATGCAAATTAAAGGATCAGGAGGAAGCAGAGATTAAAAAAAAGTAAAAACATAGTTAAAACACCAACACAGAGGAAAGAGGGACATCTTGTATTATAGGTTCAATATCTGGAAATACACCGAATTCGGAACAAGCAATCTAGAAAAATTAAAAAGTGCTAAATAAAATTTACATTATGTACATATTAGTTAAAAGCCGAAATCAAAAAGAAACGTACATCGAAACGACCAGTATTGGTTACCAAATCCTCCCTCAGTGTGATAAGGTCCACGTCTGCTTGATTACGAACGCTCACTTCTAACACAGATTCCATATTTAATACGTCAGTAAGAGCTAAAACTTCAAGTTCGTTCTCTTGTGTGAGTCTCACTGCTTGGCGCTTACGCTTACGTTGTACTCTTGGAATAGGAGAATCGGGAGTACCTTGTTCTAATATTAACTTTAGAATTTAAAAAATTACATTTAAGTACAAAACTTACGACTTTCAGTTATTTCTGCAATACTTGGCGGTTTTTGTACGGTAGCCAAAAACTTAGCAATTTCCTCTAAAATTAAAATGTGTGTGTAAATATTAAAATATCAGTTTGTGAAAGTTCATACCCAGCACTATTTCTACTTGTCGACGATGAATTTTAACAGTTCCATTTAGAAGACGAGACGACAAACTTAACGAGAGCCTCAAAGAAGGCTTTGTGGATGAGGTTTCGATCATTAGCACAATATCGGCACTAAATAATTATTCTTATTGTTAATTAAAATTAGTATAAACAGTTTTTTTTCTTACCAAATTTGAACTATATTAGCTGCGATAATTTTATTTTTTGGTAGGTAATGGATACCTCTAGTAGCTGCCAGCCAAGGATCACAAAATTTACCTCCATGCTGACGGATTAAAAGATTTAAACAATAAAACATTTTGCGCTTAAGGTAGTTTTAGTTTCGTTTAAATAAAAGTTTTGCAAAAGTTGCGGGCGAGTTGCTAATCGACGAATTTTTAAATTTGAGCTTTTAAAACTTATGGCACTAACAACCTAATATATTTCTAACTATTAGTAATTAACACAAGCACAAACTAATTTAAATTTACGTATTTTTACGATTTAACAAAATTATTCTTAAATTTAAATTGAACGAATAGCACCAAAATTAACAAAGTAGTTAACCGTTAAGAAAACTATCGTTACAAACACAAAAATCGAAAATGTTACTAGATATATGAATCTAGGGTCCCTGGAAGGAAATTCTAACCTATAAAACTTAAACGTCAAAATTAAACAAATTATAGGAAAAAAGTTATTTTCTACTAGTTTTACAACTTTAAATATGCCTTTTAATGAAAATAGTGATTTTAATATTTTTTCGGATTATAATCCAGATTGAACTTCCGTATTATTATTTTAAGTGTATTAGAAATGATAAAAATTTATTGTAAACGAAACTGGTATTGACTGGTAGGCGTAATAAATTAGGTCAGAATATTTTTCTTTATATAATTTATTTTATTTATAACTAACAAATATTTATTACAGATCTCGTAGGCTTGGTTGGATGCCATGCTGATGGCGGTAGCAAAAATTGAAGGTGGCTAGCAGGTTTTAGAGCGGGTAAATCTAATTTGCTGACTGACCAAGGCCAAACGAAGGCTTTCTTTCTTGTTTCTTTCTTTGTTTCTTGGTGAAGAAACAAATACTGCAGTATTTGTGCAAGAACTGCTTCCTTGAACCATCAGGATCCTATTGAACATATGTGCTGTAAAAACTGGAATTCGTCGTCAGATATAATAATACAAGGCTTCACATCCAGTATCCAGATGCACAATTTAAAGTATATTTATTTAGTTGGCGATGGGGATAGTAGCGTTACCAGAAAACTAGCGGATACACGACCTTACGGCCATAGATTAGTACAAAAAATAGAATGCCGCAATCACCTCCTCCGAAATTACTGCAATAAATTAAGAGAGTTGACGAAGAAACTGATTAGCTCAAAAGGGCGAAAAGTTAATATTGTTCAAAGGAATCTACTAAACAATCGTATTAAAAGACTGCGTTACGGAGTTCAGTATGCTGTGAGGCATACAATCGAAAATTGCGCTGAATTGGTTCACATTGAAAAGATGAGCAAATTGCGTAAAAATATATTAAATCGACCTCACCATGTATTTGGGGATCACAGTAATTGTGAAAATTACTTTTGTAAAGGACCCAAAGAACCGAATGAAAAAAATTGGATACCGGAAATGATCGATTCCGGATTGTATCAAGATATAATGATTGTTGTGGAGCAACCCAATATCCCCGCCTGTTACATAAGCGCATGACCGATCGTAGTCCTTTACTTTTCACAAAAAAATACATGCATGCCGTAAATGCTAGCAGAAGTAGAATGAGTGTTCGAAGAGCATTATTTAAGAAGCAGCCTGGAAAGGAAACCAAAACATTTGCACCAGCTGACGCGGATTATGGAGAGGATATGGAAGAACTAGCTTTATCTGAAGAAGAATATAAAATTTGCGAAGCAAAATATTTAAGTATGTTGAGTAAGACTTCAGTCGAGTTGCAAAACTTATCATATGATACAATAGGCCAATCTAATAATATTTTGTGGAGACAAGAACGTTCCTTCAGATTAACTGCATCAAATTTTGGCAGAATTTGTCGCATGAGCGTCAATACGCACTGCAAAAATATAGTTAAATCTCTTTTGTACAGCACTTTTCGTGGTAATGAGTTTACAAAATGGGGAACAGATCATGAAACCATTGCAATTAGGGAATATGAAAGCATATAAATAATATGGTGTTCGTATTCAAGAGTGCGGTTTATTTATTGATGAACAATAGTTATTTGTTTTATAAGAAGACAAAGTGACGTTTTGTGTGACAAGACTGTGTTTGGCTGAAGAGCGAGCGTAGCGAGCGAGTCAGGCAATCCCATGAATATATATTATTTGACACTATTTTTCGTTAACAAACCGCTTTCCGGTTAAACCGGAAATTACAAAAATATTTAAATTTTTAGGAAAATAGAACGATTGTCCCATTTTGTAGTTTTTCCCTTATAAATTGGACATTAATTATTATTATAAAAATTTCAAAACGGCATTGTACAGCCAAAATATAGGGCTTTCGTCCTAAACAAGTCGATTTTCAAAATTGTTTAAAAAATGCCTACCTTTAAGGGGCCAAAGTAGGTCAAAATTTTGAAATGGATTTTCTCAAAACTCCCTCTGCCATATTTTTTCTTTTTTGAATATGTTACAGAAAACGTAATTCTCTATCGAAATATAAATTTTTATCAAAATCGCTCGAGCCGTTTTGGAGTAATGATTTTTTAATGTCAAAACTTCAATATCGCTAATTTCTTTTGTAATAGAAATGAAAACTTGAAAATGGATATATTTGTTAATCCAATGAATATCTATTATTTGACACTATATTCGATTAACAAAACGCTTCCGGTTAAACCGGAAATTACAAAAATATTAAAATTTTTAGGAACACCCTGTATATTTTTAAATATCTTGAAAGCTTGTAAAATTAGCTTTTACACGATACCAAACATTTTATATTTTGACTTCCGGTTTAACCGGAAATGGAATCAAATTTCTTAATTTAAATGGAACACCCTGTATATTTTTAAATATTTTGAAAGCTCATAAAATTAGCCGTTACACGATACTGAACACTTTATATTTTATTATTATTTATCAATGGACATTATTAAAATAAAATATACGAAATTGTTGAACAATCAATTAACAATTAGTGTAAAAAAACTTTTGGAAGATCTAAACTACCAACTACAAGTTCACCAATTGATATTCCAATAAAGATGTCAAGTACAGATAAATTGTATTCTATAAATTCTAGTATCGAATAAATTCAAATTCTATTCCAATTAGTCAGTTAATCTCAAAGTAGTCAAAACAGCAAACTTGTAGAGATCTCTGTAAGTGTTTATTTATACTTGCACAAATAATAATCTCACATATTCATGAAGTCATTTACTTTTTAATTTTTATAGTCAATAATAAGTAAACAAAGAAGTATAACTCAGTTAATATTTACAATTCTAAATTCTTAAATCGTGTCCTTTATTAATTAAAATCTTAGTCATTTACTACCTGTCTTTTCAGAGTATAACTCACAGATTATAGATTTATATATTCAGAAATAGATGGCCGAGTCCCCACTCTAAATGGTAACCATGTTTTAGTTCTTACCATTATCGTTGTTGGCGCTGACAACAAATTTGGTGCTTGTAATAATAATAATAATTTTTGCTAAATTTAACTCGTTATTTTTTGTACAGTTGAATTTTTAAAAGACTACCGACACGTGACCAACCCAGTGCATATGAATTAAGATGCAAATTACTCGTCAAATCAGGTCTAGATTCATATTTCCTAAATAGAAATTTAAAGCTGGCAATCTAGATGTCGCTACATTCAATATTTAATCATTTTCTTTGAATAAAAAATGTCGTAAAAATACTGTGTTTAGTTGTATGAAAACATTACCTCATTTCATTTTTATGTTAAAACGACTGTTAAAAAATCTAAAAATTGCATTTTTCTATTTCTTTTGTGTGAAAAATATCATGACATTTGGTAGTACTGCCACGGCATCTATGTGTCGTATTAAAAATTAACCTACGAATGTCAAGCTTGACACTTGACAAGCGGAAATACGAACTTACATGAATTATATGAGCGAATTCCCTTTATATTCTGTCTTTTTCTATAGCACTCTCATGCTACAAAATTTTTATAACGTATGTGTTATACTTTTACTTGTGTTTGAAACACAACTTTTGTATTTTCTGTTTCTTTCTATGCTTACCCTTACTAATATAAAAATGTTAAACGTATGTTATTTATTGAGTAGTCGAAAAGTCACGTGTCGGTAGTCTTTTAAAAATTCAACTGTAAGTGATCGTGTTATGACCACCTCTTCATTTTTTGAACTTCCTGTGAAAATTAAAATAAAATAACTGTTCATTTTATTGTAATATATTTATTAACTAGTTGCTACAAAAATTAACGTAACAACTTGGTTTAACATTATTTACTACATTTCTACAAATTGGTCATTGCTCAACTTTGTTTTAAATTGGGTGTTTCCACAATCAACCAAGTATCAACTTAAACTTGCCTTCAATTAGGTTTTCATCCGATTTCTCTACGATGCCAATGTATTAACCAAGTTAAACCGTTTTGAAAATAGTAACTCTTCTTTTACACTCCTCGTCGAACACATCATTTATCATGCACTAAAATTCGCTCTTATTAACTTCATGATTTGAACACCGTTTTTTATTCAAACTTTAAACTGTTCTTTTCAATTAGATACCATATCAATACATGGTTTCTGCTTTGGGGATCACTACTCAAACATCAAACATTCACACAACTGACAAATTATTTTAAAATAAACTTCAATTTTTACATTATATCACATTCCTACTTGATCCCTATGTATTAAATACGCGGATCTCGATGCTGCCAGCGCCATACCGTGATGGTGGTAAGAACTACCTACCCCCCTACCAATGATGGTAACCTACGTCTCACCCTAGCTCCCGCATCTATTGTAGAATATATCTCAGTTATCTATATATCTCAGTTATCTGTGGTATAACTCTCCACAAATATAAACGAATCGGAATAAATAAAGAAGACAAGCAGTTCCCAGCTTCTATGGACATTATAAAAAGTAAAATGTACGAAACTGTTGGAAAATCAATTAACAATTAGTGTGAACAAACTTTTGAAAGTTCTAAAGTACCTGCTACCAGCCCACAAATTTATATTCCATTTCATGAGTTGATTTAGAAGTAACGAAGACAACTGCAAACGTGTCAAACGTGTGGAGCGAGCTCTCTGTAAGTGTTTATTTCTCCTAATATGTATTTAATAACAATAACATTATGCTCTGATAATATTTTTTCAAATAGTAATAACAATTAAAATACTATAACAAGTGTTATTTTGAAGTCCATTCTCTAAATTAAATTTCATTGTATGAATTTTGAGACCAAACTAAATTTTGACGTTTGTAGTTCTTTCGTGCAGTACCTAGCTTATTTGTTTATTTTTACTAAACAAACCAAGACAAACAAGCAAATTTAGTAGGCGTTTTGCACTTTACAAATGAACTACTGACATTTTTTTAGTGACATCTATGCGTAAAAAAAGGAAATAATAAATGCATGCCGATAACGCAGATAACTTTTTCCCTTTTAAAAAGTTTGACATTTAAGTGTCAAGTGTCAACAAAATTTAAAAAAAATTAGGAAAAAGCTATTCTTTATCTTATAACTAATTTGTGTTAGGAATTACCTTAATTTGTGTAAATTTAACTGCGTGTTAATTATGTATTTTAATCATCTAACAAGAAACAGGTGTTTCCGGTTTATTTGTTCCACTTGCAATATCGTAATAAAGCTTCATACAAAACTTCAATAATTATCTCTATTTTTAGGTGTTGCTGTATTAATAGGAAGTAAATAGATAAATCTGAATGGAGATGAAATAAAGGACACTTACTAATTATTACTGAAAAAGCTTACGTGTGTGTATTGCAAATCTTGGTCATTTTTAGAAGAGATTAAAATTATATTACTTAAAAGTCCTACTCAATTATCTGTGTAAGGAGCAATCGGTCGTAATTGTCACACAATCGATGAGAAACTCGTTTGACGTCTGCCCAAACGTTCGGATAATGTGACCTACTAGTCCGCTAATAGGATTCCAATGACGATGTAAAGTATTGGGGTATTAAACACTATATTATATCTAGTAAAATCTTGTAGTAATTTACTTATGTTTTTTACAGGGAATAATTTTACACAAAAATGTACGAGTCTGAAATTAAACAACAAAAAAGAAGAATACAGTACCCAGCTTGTAATACGGACATTATAAAATTGAAAAGTTACGATTGTTGAACAAGCAATGAAGAATTAGTTTGAACAAATTTTTGGAAGATCTAAACTACAAAACCACCAATTGATATTCCTATCCAGAAGTAAAGTATCGAATAAATTCAAATTCTATTCCAATTGGTTAGTTAATTTAGAAGTAGAAGCAAACATGTAAAACTCTCTGTAAGTGTTTATTTCTCCTTGCACAAATAATCGTCCTGAATCTCACATATTATACATAAAAGCTGTAATTTTATTTTTTATTTTTATATTCGTTATACAAAAATAAACGAATTGGAGACTACACAATAAATAAAGAAGACGGCGGCAACATATATTGAAGAAGGTACCTGGTACAGTACCCGTCATCTAACTTGGAACTGGTTATGGTATTCAGAGCTCCTTTCCAAAGCTCCAACGTCAACCTACTGCAGCAGTAGTTTTCAGTGAGTATAGCAAATTTAAAAAGTTTAAATAATATTTAATAATTTAATCTTACCGACAGAGTCGCCTCAAGACGTAAATGTCTCGCCAATTTATGTGACAGAACGTGTAAATGATCATGAACTTGTTACAAATAACATGTATTGTTCGATTATGGAATGAAAAGCTTTCTTTTTTTACTACACAGGGTGGAAACCCTGGAAAACGAATACAATTGACAGAGGCCAAATGACTGAACCTGGTAGGAAGAAGAAGAAGAAAGAGAGACGTAAATAAAGGTAATTTTTCAAACTTAAATATTTTTATAAGAGTTTCATTCTGGTAAATTTCATTTTGTAATCTTTAATTGCCATTGAAATATAAATCTTGTAACTTTCAGTTTATTTTAGATCTGTTAATGATTCGAAAATTAATTGATTTTGAACTTGTAGATAAAAACAATTCAACGATTGACAAAGCAGCCTGATTATCAAGTTTGTAGTTAAAAATAACTGTTCGAGGAAGCCTATTTATTACTACACCATTAACTTAACAGCGTCGGATCGGGTCACTCCTAAATGCATAAATAATATTTTTTGATGACGTGGAGTTGGATATTAAATAATAACGAGTAGCATTAATTAATATAAATCTATTGCTAATACTAATTTAGTGGTGTGTTCCATAATTTATCGCTCTGTTAATTTTTTTTATAACTTTCATTTTTAATTTTGAAATGTAAAAGCTGTGGGTTATCTATCAAAACGAAATTAATAAAAACATTACAATTAGTTCAAAGAAACAAAATTAAAAGAAATAAAGTTTGTAATTTTTTAATTTACTTTTCTTTTAATGTTTTAACAATAATTGTGAGGAATCAGTCGATTATACAATAAGCTCTTTTTAATGTAAGTGGAAAAATACGCAAAGCATAAGGTCTGTCATTGACTATTGCATAACTGTTCACTTTTAAAATGATAAATAAAAAAGTTCAAAAACATCAATAGTCATACCTCATTTATTTGTCATTATTTTGCCACAGATAACAAATTTATTAATTTTATTTGTCGATTGAACTTCAGTCTATATTTGTTAGTTCAAGTGTTAACATGTAGTAATAAGTATAATTTCCCTTCTTAACAAGGATATCTACACACAGCAAGGAATAGAAATATTAATAAGGTACATATAATGCTTTAATTATTAATTAATTTTCTTCTGTAATGTTTGTAATTGTTTGTCATAAGCGGTTATTGAACTTAACGGGGGAGAACACTTGTCTAAATTCATTTTTGTATATTAACTTGTAAAATACCCGAAATTATTCAGTTTGATAAGCGTAGTAAAATTATAAATCTTGTAGTTTCATTTTAATATTTCAAACGGTAAATTGTGGGCATCGTAAAGTTCAAAACCGATTTTATGTTTCTTTGTTTACTAAAACAATTTAACATAAACATTACAATAAGTTAAAAAAATTAAATTTTAAAAGTCCTGTTGTAACTAATTAGCAGCTAGAATTAATTATGAATTGAAATAATTTTTTAAGAAGTACATTATCGTGAAAAGCAATTTGCGCCCATCATATAGGCAACCCCTTAGTTAGTTAAATGCTCTCATATCATTGGATGATATTTCTTTAGTGGTAGGGAATGAGTAGGAGAAAGTTAATATAAGTCCGATTTTCGCCATAAGTTCAGATTCTTATCAGTAACACAGATCAGCAAATTTTAGAAAAATAAGGGTTACTCTTGTGAAAATCAACTTGCAATTTTCGGATTTTTTTTGATTGGAAGTTGTTCGTAATATTATTATAAGTATTTCCACCGAATATTAAACAATTTATTGTAAAAATTGAAATAATGTGATCAACAATTATTTCATAATTTAAGGTAATTGTAAATGCTTGTAGTAGTAATTATAATTTTAATTATAAGTCATTTGTAATTATATAGGGTGTATTGGATTTATTAACATCTTTTAATTAATTAAAAACAGTATAAATTAATCAATCTTTTGCGTTTTATTTGTACTATAACCATTGTTTCCATTTATTGAACCCCAGTTGTGGAGTACGTTACATAATTATATTTCTAGTAGTGATTCATTAGTTTTAGAAAAAAGTCTGTGCATAATAAACAGCATAAAAAATATTGTTTCATATTTTTTCGTAACTTTTGTTCTTGCTATAGTATCTATAACTTCGCTTACTCACAATTTCTAATTTTAAGGCCGTTTTCCCAAAATTTTGAGTGTTATATAAAATTAAAGAGGGCGCATAATTAGTTCGGGGTTGTTTAATTCTAAAATAAATAAATTAAAAAAGTTCAAAACGTAATATGAAACATCCATGGTCACTGTTATCTAATTATTTTTCGTTTGAGATTTATTAATAAGGTACAGAGAGTGTTTTAATAATCAATTAAAAATTAATTGTTGATCACAATACTTAAGTTTTTACCCTTAAATTAATTAATACTTGTATTTAATCTAAGGAACAACTTCCGATTAAAAAACACAAAACTCAAAGTTGATTTTCAACAAGAGTAGTGTAACCCTTATTTTTCAAAAATTTGCTTATCTGGTTACAGAGGGTTGCCTATGTGTTAGGCGAAAATTTAAATTTCACTAAATTACATTTGCACTATTTAATTAATTTCTAAGGGTTATTTATGATTAAGAACAAAATTAAATATTTAAGCAATTATTAAAATAAGAGTAATTTTATATTGAAACATTAAAACATTATTTTTTTTATCCTGCCGAGCTCTTAGTAACAATAAACGTTACATATACGTTGTGATGTAAATCTGAAAAGTTTAAATTCAAAAAGTACAACAATTTTTATGATTCACTCTGTGTCATTTATAGTAAAGCATTCCGTAATTTATTTACAGTTTCAATTCAACTTTCGTGCTAGAAGGATCGTTCCAAGTGCCGGTGCTCTTAACACCAGAACATGAGGATTACAAGAAAGCGAACAGAGACCAAGATGAAGTTATTGTAAGTTTAAGAGATATTTTGAAATAATTATTTTTAATTAACAATCAAGTTTTATAAATGAAAATTAATAATCATTGGTTTATTATGGCTTTGCTTTGTAATTAAAACAAGCACGAATATAAAAGGCAAGAGCTTTTTGACGATTCACCATGTGTCGTAACATAATACTAAAACAAGTCTTAATTCGTTTCAGTTTTAATTCAACGTTTCACTTGGTAAGATGCTCCCTTAACTGACGCTTCCCTTGGGCCCTACAACAAGACGATTACTAAAAATTTTAATGGACCAAGATGAAGTTATTGTAAGTACTACCTACCTAAAAAAATTTTTCTGGCAGGGTTTAAGAAAGATTTTGAAATAATTATTTGTGATTAATTAATTAATTTTGCAAATGAAATTTAATTAATTTGAAGCAATCATTGGCTTTGCTTTGCAATTCTTACAAGTATAAATGCCACTAATGACTATGCTTTTGATGATTAAATTTGTGACCTAACATATTTATAATACTTAATAATTGATTTCAGATACATTCAACGTGCAAAGATGTTCCATTAATGCCCGTCTTAACTTAACAGTTTTTAGACCAAATCAAGAGGATTACAAGATATATTAATAGACCAAGATGAAGTTATTGTAAGTACCTACCTATAATTTATTTCATTCATGCTTTTAGATATTTTTAAATAATTATTTTTAATTAATTCATTAATTTTGCAAATGAAAAAAATAAAAAAGGCACTAGCTTTTCGACGATTCACTTTGTGTCACTTGTGTCGTAACATAATACTAAAACATTTCTCAATTCGTTTCAGTTTCAATTGAACGTTTCACTTGGAAAGATGATCCCGTAACTGACGTTTACCTTGGACCTAACAACAAGACGATTACTAGAAATTTTAATGGACCAAGATGAATTTATTGTAAGTATGAATTTCTCAAAGAGCTTTCGAAATATTTGTAAAGAATTACAGGGTATAACCAAAATTAGGGTACCCGTATTTTTTGTTTTCTTTAATTCCTAATTTTTATTGCACATTTAAATGTATAATTTAATTCTCTTCAAAACTCTTTAGTATTGCTATGATTTACAGAAAATCAAATTTTATTAAACATACAGGGAATTAAAAAAAGCATTCACAACTTTAAGACCGTGTAGTACGCATTCAAATGAGTAAGAAGTTATAATTGAGGGATGTCCAATAGTTCATACTTTTTGAGTTACGGCCACAACTCAAAAAGTATGAACTACTGAACACCCCTCAATATAACTTTTTCTACTCATTTTAATGCGTACAGAGGGGTTTCCAATAGTTCATACTTTTTGAGTTACGGCCACAACTCAAAAAGTATGAACTACTGAACACCCCTCAATATAACTTTTTCTACTCATTTTAATGCGTACAGAGGGGTGTCAAATAGTTTATACTTTTTGAGTTGTGGTCTCAAAAAAGTATCAAGTATTGCAAACCCCTTAATATAACTTCTGTTACTCAATTTTATGTATATTACACGCTCTTAAAGTAGTGAATGCTTTTTTTTAAAACCATGTATAAATTAAGCAAATTTTTATTGATTATAAAAATTTCAATTAACTTTTTTTTTAGAAATTGTCTCAAATCAAATGTAAATCCCCTTTTTCCTAATAACTTCTTTCTTCCGGTACCTTCTTTATTACCATAATATAGAATCTGCAGATTCTTCCAACTTAATTTTGTTGATTAGAATTACTTGCAACTGGGTGATCCCAATTTAGATGAATTTAGTTTCTTCAAAAATTATTTGTTGAGCTAATCACGTATTTTTCATTTACTTACTTAACAATTTTTACTTCCGTTTTTTCTTCTTAAATCTTAAACACCTTATTTCTTAAAATAACGATATTTTCTAAATTAGGTACAATTTTTAATTGAACAATTTTTATTAATGTTGAAGCGGCATATCATAACAGTTTCTTATATTTTACATTTTGCATTTTGCTTACACCCTGTATTTTAAATTACTAATTTATTTTGCAAATTAAAAATTAATTAATTGAAAATAATCATAGGTTGTCTAAAGCATAGTAATTAAAACATCTTTCATTTTATTTCAGCAGACGTTCGATCTTTTGATTTGGAAAGATGATCCGGTAACTGCAGTGCCTTTTGGTCCATATGAAGAGGATTACAAGAAAACTGAATGAAACCAAGTTGAAGTTACTTTTACCTAAGTTTATTTTCTCACTGGGCTTTCGAGATATTTTGAATCGAAATACGTATTTTTTATTATTGGTAACTAAAAATTAATTAATTGTAAATAATCATTGGGCGATTAATACTAAAATTTAAGAAGCAAAAGTCCTTTTAACGATTCAGTTTGTGCCCTTAGGTACATAAAACTACGACATTTCTAAATTAGTTTCAGGTTACCTTTGACGCGGAAAGATGCTTTCCTTCATCACACCGACAGTGCCTTTTGGTTTTGGCCCCAACATGAGGATGAGGATTAGGATGGGCGGTTGGACGATCCCCAACATGAGGATGGAGGAGGATTAATTTATTTTTGATTTGTTTCACGTTTTATTTCAAATAGAAGGGTAGCTACACCTCTCGATTAGTTTTTTTTAATTAATTTTTTTCAATTTAAGTTCATTGCTTGCTTAGAAGGGTAGCTACCCCTATTTACTGGTCATCGCTAGCGATGACGTAGCAGCTAGGTAAGTTGCTTCCAACAGCTCTTCTCCACGTTAAAGAGAGCGCGAAGGGAAGCAACCTCTAAGACCACTGCGAGTTGTCCTCGAATTGGTCGGAGGTTGTTCCTCTTTCGTAGTCTTTGATGTGGCGATGGGCGTGGGCTCCGTGTAGCAATGTGGGTGTGCGTTGGCGCCGGGCGGGGAGGGGTAGGTGGGAGGGGGGTCGGCGGTCCCCTCCCCCCTACCCCTCCCCGCCCGGCGCCAACGCACATGCGCACTCCTACACGGAGTCTACGCGCATGCGCATTAAATACTAAGGGGGAGGAGCAACAACGACAATTTCAAGGACAACCCCCAGTGGTGGAGGGGATGCCACCCCTCGTGCTCTCTCGGACAAGGTGCAGGGTTGAAGCGATGCCACCCACCTAGCTGCTACCTGCTAAGCAGCCATTACCAGTTTTAATATTAATTAATATTTTGTAATTATTTATTGTTTTAATTATGTATTATGTCTTGTGGGACACCGCTTGATGAGCCGAACTCCTCAAGCGATGACTCCTCAAGCTTTTTTTGTTACAGTTACTTCTTTCCAAATCTAACGAGGGGTGGACTTGTTGCAGCCCATGCTATGGGCTGCAACTTTTAATCTCTTTTCTAATGGTATAGCTATATTTATAATTTTTAATTTCTGCTGCATACATCGATTAGGACACAGACTGAATCATTAAAGGGACTTTTATGTCTCTTGAATCTCGCTTGGGTGATTTACTAAGCGTTGGCCCGTCAATCAATAATAAATTGTTTACAAATAATTAGTTTTAAATTTGTATAATTAATTAATTAATTACTAGTATATTATTATTATTTTCTTGTGTACATAATTATATTAAATATACGTTTTATAATATACTTTTGTGTATTTTTCATTTTAATAAATAGTAAGTAAGCTGATGTAAATCTTGACATTTTTTCCCAAGAAAACAGCACTCAGAGTCCTTAAGATTCTTCTCTCCATACTCTTCTTAATTTTCAATTAACTTTGGATTTTAAAAGCAAAAAGTAAATTTGTTGAAGACAAATGAAGTCTTAATACATAAATTCCAGCTGGCTAAATATGTAATACAAAGAGTTCTTCTTTACTTGTGTGAAATGAGATGACAGAGGCAGAGGAGATTGTTATATGAGATTAAATAACAGATGAGTATGACAGCTGATATTAAAAGAGAGAGCTATAGAGGGAGAGACAGATATAAAGATAGAAAAATAGAGGAAGTTAGAGATAGGTAAAGAGATGGATAAAATGAGATAAAAACATAGTAAAATAGAGGGAGTTAGAGATAGATAAACAGACATATACAGAGACTGATGAAATGAGATAAAAACATAGTAAAATAGAGAAATAGATAGATAAAGAGACTGATGAAATGAGATAAAAACATAGTAAAATAGAGAAATAGATAGATAAAGAGACTGATGAAATAAGATAAACACATAGTAAAATAGAGGGAGTTTAGAGATAGATACAGAGATAAGGAGGTAGATAAAGAGACCTATGAAATAGGCTAAAAACATAGTGAAATAGAGAGAGTTATAGATAGATACAGAGACAGAGATAAGGAAATAGATAAAGAGACTGATGAAATGAGATAAAATCATAGTAAAATAGAGGGAGTTTAGAGATAGATACAGAGATAAGGAGGTAGATAAAGAGACTGATGAAATAGGCTAAAAACATAATAAAATAGAAAGAGTTATAGATAGATACAGAGACAGAGATAAAGAGATAGATAAAGGGACCGATGAAATGAGATAAAAACATAGGAAAATAGAGGGAGTTTAGAGATAGATACAGAGATAAGGAGGTAGATAAAGAGACTGATGAAATGAGATAAAAACATAGTAAATAGAAAGAGATAAGGTGACAGATAAAGAGACAGATAAGGAGAGAGATAAGGAGACAGATAAAGAGAAAGATAGGAAGCAGATAAGGTAACAGATTAAGAGATACATAAAGATAGATAGAAAGAGCAGATAAATAGCCAGATAAAGCGAGATAGAAAGAGCAGTTAAGTTGACAGATAAGGAGAGAGATAAGGAACAGATAAGGTAACAGATATAGAGAGACAGAAGGAGCAGATAAGGAAACAAATAAAGAGACAAATAAAGAGAGATAGAAAGAGCAGTTAAGTTGACAGAAAGAGACAGATAAGGAGAGAGAGAACGAGCAGATACAGTGACAAGACCCCCTGCCCTGGGAGTTCGCCATCTCTGTCATTTTCTCTGCTCCTTCACTCTCTCCTTATCTGTCTCTTTTTCTGTTACCTTAACTGCTCCTTCTATCTCCTATCTTTTTCTGTCAACTTAACCGCTCTTTCTATCTCGCTTTATCTGTCTCTCTATCTGCTCTTTCTATCTCTCTTTATGTGTCTCTTTATCTGTTACCTTATCTGCTTCTTATCTCTCACCCTATTTGTCTCTTTTTCTGTTAACTTAACTACTCTTTCTGTCTCTCTTTATCTGTCTTTTTATCTGTTACCTTATCTGCTCCTTCTATCTCTCTTTATGTATCTTTTTCTCTCCTTATCTCTCTCTTTATTTGTTTTTTTAGTCAACTTAACTGCTCTTTCTCTCTCACTTTATCTGTCACCTTATTTGCTCCTTATCTGTCTCATTCTGTCTTTCCTTATCTGACCCTTTCTCTGATACTTTATCTGTCTCTCTCTGCCCGTCTCTTTATCTCAATATTAATCTTTGTCTTTCTCTATTTTGCTATCTTAATGTCTCATTTCCATAGTCTCTTTATCTGTCTCCTTATCTCTATATCTATCTTTTTATCGCATTTCATTTGTTTACTTATCTCCATATCTATCTCTGTATCTATCTTTTTTTCTATCTTTCTAAGGCATTCCATATGTCTCTTTATCTGTCTTCGTATCTCTATTTTTGTTTTTATCTCATTTCATCAGTCTCTGTAAATGTCTGTTTACCCATCTCTATCTTTTTCTATTTTACTATGTTTTTCTCTCATTTCATCCATCTCTATCTCCTTATCTCTGAATCTATCGCTGACTCCCTCTATTTTACTATGTTTTTTTTCACATTTTATCAGTTTCTGTATCTATCTCCTTATCTCTGTATCTATCTCTAAACTCCCTCTATTTTACTATGTTTTTATCTCATTTCATCAGTCCCTTTATCTATCTCCTTATCTCTGTCTATGTATCTATCTCTAAACTCCCTCTATTTTACAATATTTTTCTCTCATTTCATCAGTCTCTTTATATACATATCTCCTTATCTCTGAATCTATCTCTAACTCCCTCTATTTTACTATGTTTTTATCTCATTTTATCCATCTCTTTACCTATCTCTAACTTCCTCTATTTTTCTATCTTTATATCTGTCTCTCCCTCTATAGCTCTCTCTTTTAATATCAGCTGTCATACTCATCTGTTATTTAATCTCATATAACAATCTCCTCTGCCTCTGTCATCTCATTTCACACAAGTAAAGAAGAACTCTTTGTATTACATATTTAGCCAGCTGGAATTTATGTATTAAGACTTCATTTGTCT